>JAXIVD010001746.1:42279-76309 GCA_036785275.1 Cancer borealis
ATACAAATGGCCCACTTGTATACAGAGACGAACTAGTTAGCGAACCTGAGTTGATAGTGAAAGCCTTGCATGAGCAATACACTTCAGCTTTTAGCAAACCAATGGACGAGTATAGACCAATTCCATGGACATCAGTCGACTACCAACTAAGCGACATCCAGCTCAAACTGGAAGACTTTGAGAAGGCATCATCAAAGATAGAAATGGACGCAGCAGCCGGACCGGACCAGATCCCAGCTATTTTTCTTAAGAAATGCGCAAAAGCATTATTAAAGCCACTCTCTAGCTTATGGAGATCATCTCTCAACCAAGGCAAAATACCAACACTACTGAAACATGGAATGGTAACTCCCATACACAAAGGAGGTAACAAGATTGAACCAAAACAATATAGACCTGTGACGTTAACATCACACATAGTAAAAGTATTTGAACGACTAATTGTTACTGAACTAAGAAATCACATGGATAGGAACAAGTTGTACAATTCCGGCCAACATGGTTTTAGAGATAATAGATCATGTCTCTCTCAGCTACTGCAATACCACACAGAAATAATAAATGTCTTAGAAAACGGATAAAACGCAGATACTATCTACTTAGACTTCGCTAAGGCATTTGACAAGGTAGACCATCATATTTCAACAAAGAAATTAGCATATCAGTTCGGCATTGCTGGAAAATTACTAGACTGGATCAAAGATTTCTTTGCAGATAGAACGCAATCAGTGGTGGTAGAGGGAGTTGAGTTGGAGAAGTCAAAAGTAACAAGTGGTATAGCCCAAGAATCAGTGATCGGACCAGTGTTATTTCTTATGTTTATGACAGATATTGATGAAGATGTAGACTACTGCCAAACCACCTCGTTTGCAAACGACACCCTGATGCTAGGCAGAGTGCAGACGATCGAAGATTGTAGAAAAATATAGAATGACCTTACAAAAATATACAGCTGGGCACAACGCAACAATATGGAGTTCAACTCATTAAAGTGCGAATTACTTAGGTATACTCACCCCAGACAGGAATCACTCGACTTTATTTACCGAGATCCGGCAGGAGAAACCATACAAAAGAAAACATTATGAGCAACAAAGCAGATTTTGACACTCAAATAAACACAATGGTAAATAAAGCCAAACAACAAACTGGATGGATCTTACGTTCCTTTAAAACCAGGGAACCCCACGCTATGATTACGCTGTTTAAAACCATGGTGTTACCGATAATAGAATATTGCTGCCAACTATGGAACCCAATCAATATTGGACAGATACGAAAAATAGAAGCAGTACAAAGGAACGTTACCACCAGATTACAAAACATAGATGACCTGAATTACTGGGACAGACTTATATATATGAAACTTTACTCACTGGAGCGCAGAAGGGAAAGATATTTAGTAATATACGTCTGAAAAATTATCAACCGACACGCACCGAACCTTGACCACCCCAATACTATCCAAGTGAAGGACACAGGCAGACATGGCCTATTATGCGTTCTTCCAAAGATAAACAATAAGTATCCACGTATTACCACTCTCAAGGAAAAGTCCTTCACTGTGCTTGGACCAAAACTATTCAACTGCCTGCCGAAAAATCTACGCCAATTAGACTGTTCACTATTAACATTTAAGAAAAAACTCGACGAATTCCTGTTCACCGTACCAGACCAACCAGCTCTTCCACATTACTATCAACCATCGCCTTCAAACAGTGTGATTCACAAA
Organism: Cancer borealis; assembly: GCA_036785275.1. Classification (NCBI taxonomy): domain Eukaryota; kingdom Metazoa; phylum Arthropoda; class Malacostraca; order Decapoda; family Cancridae; genus Cancer; species Cancer borealis. The sequence continues at coordinate 44,012 of JAXIVD010001746.1, forward strand.
CTACAGCACCAGCAATACCAGGGCGGCGCATCAGCGTGATCCGGGACACCCAGATGTTCCAAACTACACTTCAGGAACTTCATGTGTGTGTGTGTGTGTGTGTGTGTGTGTGTGTGTGTGTGTGTGTGTGTGTGTGTGTGTGTATATATATATATATATATATATATATATATATATATATATATATATATATATATATATATATATGTATGTATGTATATTATATATATATATATATATATATATATATATATATATATATATATATATATATATATATATATATAATATATATATATATATATATATATATATATATATATATATATATATATATATATATATTTATATATATATATATATATATATATATATATATATATATATTATATATATATATATATATATATATTATATATATATATATATATATATATATATATATATATATATATATATATATATATATATATATATATATATATATATATATATATGTATTTTCCGCTGTGTGTTTTGCTCTAGGGCGGATTTAATGTATAAAGCTGCAGTCAATAAACAAGTGTGTGTGTGTGTGTGTGTGTGTGTGTGTGTGTGTGTGTGTGTGTGTGTGTGTGTGTGTGTGTGCGCGCGCGTGTGTGTGTGTGTGTGTGTGTGTGTGTGTGTGTGTGTGTGTGTGTGTGTGTGTGTGTGTGTGTGTGTGTGTGTGTGTGTGTGTGTGAGAGAGAGAGAGAGAGAGAGAGAGAGAGAGAGAGAGAGAGAGAGAGAGAGAGAGAGAGAGAGAGAGAGAGAGAGAGAGAGAGAGAGAGATATATATATATATATATATATATATATATATATATATATATATATATATATATATATATATATATATATATGCGTGTTATGCAACAACACTGGTGCCCTACATATTCATTAAGAAAGAGAGAAAAAAAAAAAGGATTGATCAAAAGTATATGAATGGAGTAAAAAATGGCATTTAATAAAATTTGGTAAGTGTGCAAAGAGGCATGACTGGGACTACAAGCTTAGAAGCAAGAGTTTACTGGACTCTGATTAGAAGAAAGATCTAGGAGTAATTATCAATAACAAACTGTCACCAGAAACCCATATAGATGAAAATGTAAGGAACATGTAACACATGTAAACGAATATGAGAGTAGCCTATACATATATAAATGAGGAGATGGTTAAGAAGATAATATATCATTTGTAAGACCAACACTTAAACATGCATCAGCAGTATGGAGTAGGTTATATGGGGGCACACAGGGCAGCTTCACATAGCTGTGGGCGCTCATCTCCTATCGCATTGGCCTTTGAGCCTGTGGTGGAAATTAATCCGTTGCTCTGGGACACAGGGCCACTGTGACATCCGAGTTTCCATAGTTTACCTTTTGCAGAATTTTCCTAGGTACCCATTTATCGACCAACCCGTTTGGGAAGATGAACAGCTGGGTGAGCTGAGTGCTAACTGTCCTCGTCCAGGATCGAACTCATGCCAGCGGATTCGTAGTCAGACGTGCTAACCACTGCACCACTGAGGTGCATGAAAAAATACATTGGGAAAATTGAGAAGATACAAAGAGCAGAAACTAGAAGGGTGCTTAGGCTAGGAGATCTTAGCTATGAAGAAAGACTTTAAAGGCTAATATTGCTAACGTAAGAGAGAAGAAAATAAGGCGATATGATTATGCTATATAAATGTGTTGAAGGCAAGGAAAAAATAGACATTAATGAGTACATAGGATAAAGACAATAATCTTCAAGAGGACATAGCAAGAAATTGTATAAGAAAAGATTGAGGAATGAAGGCAGCTTTCCAGACAGAACATTAGAATAGTAGAACAGATTATTGGAAGAAGTCGCGTGTTTCACTGTTTTAAAGAAATATATTATAAAACAGTACAGTATTGTATCAAAAGACAAGACATAACGAGCTTGATTCAGTCCTTTAAACATACAATTAGGTCAAAACAATGAGGTAAGAAAGCACACACACACACACACACACACACACACACACACACACACACACACACACAGATATACGGTATTTGAATATTCCAATTTTACACTTTACCCAAATTATGTGCCCTTCCACCCACATTCATGTTAACTATTTCCATACTTTCATACATTTGGATTGTGCAATATTCTTTAGTTTTTTCCCTTATAACTTTCACCAAACCTGTCCATACAACCCAACCAATAATACCTTCCCACTAATCATCTTAATTTTCTTTTCTACATTCACATGCACCTTAACCACTCAGACGGGTTTCACTCAGACCTAAAACATCCACCCTCCCTCATAGACAGCATTGAACTATCATTCTTTTCTTTTTTTCAACCAATTTGCATTGAAGCACACAAGTCTAATTGGACCTTTCATTTATTTTTTTTGTATGATTGTTTGTCACACTTAGCCTATTCTAAAATGCCATGGGGGCTAGCGACAGGTGGCTAAAACCTAGAGCACTGCTTCCTTGGGATCATACTCTGAGAATTGTCAAAAGTAAAAATGATAAACGTCACACTGTTGATATTTTGAAGCACCCTTAATGTTAGTTCTATTCATGTGATGGTGGAATGAGATGGTGTAGCCTTTTTGTTGTATTTAATTTCCCAATACTTATTCATTATTATTTTTGTATTGCACATTAGTAATCAATGCACCTCAGTTAAACAACATTGGTTACGATACTGCCACTGCGCAAAGCTTCTGAACTTCTATGCATTTCGAACATGGACCAAATGTTCTGCATGATGTATAGTTCTTTTGGCCCTATCTAGTATGGTCTCTCTAGAGTCTAGAGACACAACCAAGTCTTACTTGAACCAGTGCCTCTCCTCACGAGTTTCATAGAACACGTCTGCCTTGTTGTTCTGCCAACCATCCACCATGGGCAGGCTCAAGGTGAAGTGCCCAGTCACAGTTCCTTTGTTGAAGACAAGGCTGGAGTCAAAAACTACCCGTTGGGGCCCAGATATCTCCCGCTTCCAATCTAGTGCTCCTGTCAGGTTTAGATGCTGCCCTTGCTTGACCATCTGCATGGAAAGAAAATAAATTGACTTGAACTGAAAAAATACTTACTTGTATGTGGCAATATAAAACTTTATTTATATGCCTTTATTGTTCATGGTTGAGTGATTTTAGAATAGGGCTCTCAAGCAGATAATTTGGTACTTATTACAGAGAATGTGGTTGAGAAAAGCTAAGCTCAGAAGATTGAAAAAGGACATGCCACGAACTTATGGGTAAATGTGCATAAAACAAAGGCAACCATTTCAAGTGAGAATCGTAGCACTGTAATATTGAAGGTGTATGGCTTTATGCAATTTGCAGAAGGGTGTGTATCTAATTCAGTTTCATATGGTAAGGATTGAATGTGTATGTACAAGGGATGTAGTAAGATTTGTGGTTAGTTAAGGAATGTATACTTCAGTGTTTGAATATGCATTGTGTTAAGAAGGATGATTGGAGCACGAGAAGAGATTGGACTAAATGGGGAATCCTTTGAATATCTGAGTTTTCTTATTCAAATGTGGTTTGTGTACATGTATGGCAATAATAGAAATAGAGGTGGATGGTGGGAGTTCAAGCCTTTCTTGAATATAGGAACTACATTTGCCTGCCTCCATAGCCTAGGCCCTGGGAGTTCAGGCCTTTCTTGAATATAGGAACTACATTTGTCTGCCTCCATAGCCTAGGTACTACTCCTGTGTCTATGAATTTTCTAAAAATCATCGCAATGGGTTCAACGAGTTCTTTTCTACATTCCTTAAGAATCCTCGGAAAAATGTCGTCCGGCCCTGGAGATTTAGTCTTTTTAAGTCTATCTATTTCCTTGCTAACTACTTCCCTACTTATGACTATTTCGCTTAATTTATCAACCTCTTGTTCCCTAAAGATCTGTACTGGCTCCAGTTCCCTACCCGACTCTTCCTTAGAAAATACGGACAAGAAGTATTTATTTAATTCCTTACTAATTTCCTCACCAATGGACCCTGATTCAACAGACTTCGCATTTAACAGACTCTGTCCACTGGCGGACAATCAACTCAGATCTGGACTAAAGTACATTAGTGTAAAAGAAAGTCCGGTAGGTGGCCGGCGTGTAGGTAAATTCTGTAAGGATTAACCAAGCAACGGACTTTTTACATTAACAGACAGAGATCTCTCTGCATTAGTCCGTTGAATCAAGCGCATTAGAAGTCAGTAAGCATTAACCAAGAAACGGACTTTTTACACTAATGGACAGGGTTCCCTCTGTATTAGTCGGTCGACTGTATTTGGTTTCTTGTTCAGAGTTGAAGATTCTTCAAAGGCACTTATTACCAAAGACATCAATTCACCTCTTCAGGTCGGTGTTCAGTGTCCATGTCTCAGCCATATAGTAAGACAAGGATCATAAGCAACTGAAAAAAACCAATACAATCGACCCCCCAAGGGTGCGCACTCAAAGGGTGTGAAATTCCAAGGGTGCAGGCAATATTCTATTCAAAAGGTGCGAAAAATTCAAAGGGTGCGGTGACGGAATTCTGAGCTTTTGTCGAGCGGCCATGTTGTGATGACGTCATCTCTCTCTCTCTCTCTCTCTCTCTCTCTCTCTCTCTCTCTCTCTCTCTCTCTCTCTCTCTCTCTCTCTCTACCTCCTTCCATCTCCTTTAAAGAACTCGACATCCTAAAGCTTCATATGTAGAATTCCTCCTCCTCCTCCTCCTCTTCTTCTTCCTCTTTCTCTTCTTCTTCTTCTTCTTCCTCCTCCTCCTCCTCCTCCTACTACTACTACTCCTCCTCTTTTTCTTCTTCTTGTGACTTGTTATGGTTTGTATCGCTTCGTAGATCCCGTGTTCGCTAGGGTTACAGCTCCTCTATCCTTCCATAGACGTAAATAGGAAGAAGGTGCAACACAAAGGGAGATTTTTAATGATGTTACGAGTCCTTTCTTTTCAATTAGGCTGATTTCCTTTGCATTCTTCCTACATCAGTATAAGACATGGCATAGACTACACCATACTTGACTGGACACTCGCGACAATCGCTGACAGACGATATTACACTTAGGCCCTATAGATTCCGCTGCTATGAATGATGACAGATAATACTTAATATATCAGTTCATATTCTACTTAGGATATTGTATTTCATGTCTTTACAGTAATGATTGCTGAACCATGGCTGAACCTAAAAAATTATTTTACAACTTTTGCAAATAGGAATTTAACATAAAGATTACAAGTTTGAGTGAAAAATCGTGTGGGAGTTGTATATAAAGCATATTGTTTATAGCAAAAATTTCTGGCAAATTCGCAATATTTTCTGAAATAAAACATCACATATTGTGTAATCACCATTCCTGAATTTGATTTGATTGTGATCAAATGTCATATTATCGTTATTTCGGCTTGGGAATTAATTTTTCACTATTCGTGGCGCGTAGCTGAGAAAACTGAGCTGAGTGTGTGACGGCGAGACGTCCGTTGGTCTGTCAAAGGCGTGGTCACTCTAGCTATTGATATCGATTGATCTGGGGTTATGGCTGTATTGGCCAGCGATTTGAGTTGCATTGGCTACTGATTCTTGCTGCACCGAGCTAGCTGTAAGGACGGTCTTCACTGGCATGTTTTGCTAGCGCTAGCGGATCTTGATCTTGATCTTGATGTCACAGAAGGTCTGAATTGAGAAACTATCGTTTATTCAGTATATATGGAATAAAAAAATATTGCACTTCTTTTTTCAATGACGTTTTATGAGTATGAGAAAAATAGGATAAACGACAATACAAGAAAACACCCAAAGATAAATTTTAATTCGATGCAAAAATAGCATTTACTTCTCGCATGACAAGATCAAGGTGAAAGAGGTCACCAGAAGAAGAAGAGGAAGACCAAAACAAACTTTTGGAAAATAAGAAATAAGGAACTGGAAAAAAGTGACTAAAGGAAAATACAATAAAAAGGAACAGGAAAGAGGAAATTACAAAGCTATCAGCAAACGCAAAAGAAAACACATCAGGGAGGCCGTAGCAAAGGCAATCCCCCGAAACTCATCGCTTCGCATCGCATCGCAAACCTTTATAAAGGCCACCAACATAAATAGTTCAAATTATTGGTCCCATGACGCTATTATAAGTCTCATGGAAAATGTTCATGAGCAGAAGAAGAAGAAGAGAAGTGCTTCCTCCATAACGGCTTGTGTTGTTGTTATGATCAGCTGATTCCACAAGGTTAGTGGTTCTACTTGTGAGTGTGACCAGACTGCTAGTCGTATCGCTGTAAATCCAGGGAAAACGGAAGCCAAACTAGCGTTAGCAATACCTAGTGTGACCGTAGCTTGAACCAAAAGGCACACACACCCTTAACTCTCTGCATCAGCTTCTATTGTATACTCTGAATCATGCTTGAAATATGATTTGAAACTATTTCCAAATATTTTGTTTTTTTATGTTTTCACTGAGCAAATTTTGTTTTTCTTAGTTTCTTAGGATTTAATAATTGTCGCCCACCGATGACGTATGTTGACTAATTTGTTTTTGTTGCTCATAAACATATTCTCTACATCACTTTGAAGTGTTTGCTTTTCATTTGAGGTTCCTATCTTATTTTTAAGTATTTTATTTGATTTTTCTAAAAATCTGCCGTAGGGCCTGTTTGCAAAAGGTCCGATTTCGAGTGTCCAGTCAAGTATGGTGTAGTCTATGGACATGGCAGATACGCAAAGAAATTCAGCTTTTGTCGAGCGACCATGTTGTGATGACGTCATATCTCTCTCTCTCTCTCTCTCTCTCTCTCTCTCTCTCTCTCTCTCTCTCTCTCTCTCTCTCTCTCTCTCTCTCTCTCTCTCTCTCTCTCTCTCTCTCTCTCTCTCTCTCTCTCTCTCTCTCTCTCTCCTGAAGTCTCTATCTCTATCTCACCCGCCTATGAATGGTTGCCTTACATTCATTAGTCATGTTGATTTGCCTGTGGTCAAACCGAATTTGCTACACCTTTTATCATATTACAGAAATTATATCTCTCCAAGCTGAGCCTATTGGACAATACACTGATTCAGCACTCCATCCACTTTCTATTTAACTCCAAGCATTCCTGTTAACGCCTCATAGATAATGGGTTCATCTGAATGCTCACATCACAGAAATGTTGGAAATGGGTGTGATTGAACAGTCAAATTCACCTTAAATTCACCTATTTTTCCTCAGGTGACTGGAGAGTTGTAATGGACTTTCGTGAACTCCATAAGAATACCATTCCTGATAGGTAATCTATGCCTGCCCTAGAAGACTTAGTGTAGTCCATTGGGGAAAATAATCATGTGTTTTCTACACTCAACCTCTGTAGCAGTTTCTGGCAATTCAAACTCGATGGTAACTCAAAACCTTTCACAGCCTTCAATATAAATATTGGCCATTTTAAGTTCGAAAATATGGCCATGGGGCTACGTATCTCGTAACTCTCCATCCATCTGATGGACTTTGTTTTATCTCGATTGTTAAACAAGTCAGTATTTTGCTAACATGATGGAATCATTGTTGTCTCAAGCAATACTTTTGATCATGTAGCTATTCTCGCTAATGTCTTTTCCTGCAGACTGTCTGAGACCGGTTTAAAGCAAAAACTTTTAAAGTGCTCCTTTCTAAAAATTCAGATAAAATTCCTTCAGCATCATGTGGATAAAGATGGTATTCATGCCTCAGAAGATAAAATTCACGCCGTTAAAAAGTGTCCCACGCCAGAAAACATTGAACAAGTCCGGTGCTTCCTTGGATTTCTGTTTTCTGCAGTCAGTTAATTCATGATTATAATAAAATTGCAAGCCCACTCAAACATTTACTTAAAAAAGATACTACTTTCACCTGGGATGACGAACAGGAACACACAATTCTCTCACACAAACATGGCTTCGGCACTACTCTTGCTCTTGTATTTCCAGATGTTTCAAAGCTATGTACAGGCATATTTGTTATGCAGTCAGTTATGAAAAATATTCAGACCGATTACATAGGCTAGCCTTTCTTCAGCAAAGCGAAACGTAATTATAGTCATTTACTAGGAAACACTCGCAGTAATTTGGGTCCAGCGACATTTGCGTTACTTAAGCCTAGATTATGTGAGATTCGTGCCCTAACTGATCATAGTATGGTCCACTCACATAAATTTATAATGGAAAGAACTTATTAGGTAAACTTACCTAATACCACTTGATAATACAGGATTGTAACCCTTCCTTTTTTTTTTTTGCATTCCTGGCAAACCAAATATGTGGCAGACGCATCAAGAAACATAGTTTCTTTCTCCTTCGTCACATATGCTACACTTTTTTTTACTTAACCTCGCTAGAGTCAAAGTAAACCAACGCTCTGACTCATTCTGTACTGTGCTGATATATTTCCTTGAATAAGGTGACGACGGTAGTTTTCCCACTTTTTAAATGCCAGTTGAATCTTTCATCCTCAAGGACGATGTTTTCTTTATAAAGAAAATAAACAGTCTTCCGATGACGATTCATGCTCTACCATCGCATAACTTGTTGTTCCAATCTCTTATGTTGACACAATCTTATATTATGTTCACAACTCTTCACAGGTAGGTCAACCAGGTTACAATAACTGCCTCAGACAAACTCATTGATCATATTACTGGATGATTGTAACTTGCCTTTCTCTCCTCACATATGTACACTTTCTTCATAAACTCTTCTTTTTTCTTTCTCTCCATATGAGAAAACCACCTCAACATATTCCTTTGAATTTGAATATCTTTCTTTTCCAAATCCATTATTTTCTGCCATGTCTTATACCGTCCCCTCCAATTTGTTCTTATGTCCTTTCTAATTCTTCTCAGTCTGAAACACCAACTTATATCATACGATCCCTTTTCCTTGAATTTTTTTTACTCATGCCAATTCCACTCCTGATTTTACTGATGGCTCTAAATTTTATCATTGCTCTGGTTATTTTCACTTCCCAACACTTCCACTTTAAATTACCATGCACATCCAGTGTCCCTATTACTGAATCTCTTTGATTCAAGAAACCTTCTTTCCTATGCTTCTTAGTCCTTGTAATTTCAACAAATTCTCAAAATTCTCTATCCCTTCTACTCTTCCTTTATGCTATTGTGAAATCCAAGAGTGGCTGTGTCGCCTCTATGTTGGTTAAAAAAAAGTTTCTTAGCAGAATAGACGTTGGGATACTTCACTTACATAATCAATTATAAGCTACACCAACTCTACTCACTCCTATCATGTGACACACTCTCGACCAACCCTTTGTCTGACTTGCAATACCCTAATCTCTCCATAATCTTCTATTTTTCGCCCTTCTTACACTGCTGCCCGAGCTATAGCTTTTCCTCACTTAGCTCAACTATCCTGATATCCCACTGCCGAAATGATAAATAAAAAATTACCACATTTCTCCTTAGATAATATAATTTCCTTCCTGCGACAAACCCACATATTGCATTTGAAAAGACCATTATGTTATAACTGACAGCTCTTTCCTTCCCATGCTTTGTCAGGCTAATATTTCCTTCTTTGATGTTTGCCTTTTAGCTTACCATAGCACCAAATGACTTCTAATGTTTGGTGCTTATTTCTATTCATCTTGACTCACTCATACCACAACCCCCTTGTTCTATCCCTTTAAATAGCTTTTAACCATTTGCAGGGAAGTAGGGAATATGGTGGAAGTATTCTTCTAACCTAGCCACTAATGTGCTAAAATATTTATAAAGTTTCACCTCCCCACTGAAGCTGTAGTGAGCTGTGGTGAGATTCAATGAGATCAAAGGCTTGATGATGAGGTGATGACCAGTGTCTTGGTGCTCAGCCCGAGCTGTGAAGGTGATGGGGTCTAGTTGTGGCCACAGTAAGTACAGACTCAACTCTCCAGGTTCACTTGTTATCTGTCTTACTTTTCCTCTCAATTCAAGATGGCTGTGAAAGATAGTGAAGAGTTATAATTCAAATTAATTATTAACAAGCCTTCACTTCTAAAAAATTCCATTCTTATAATTACCAAGTTTCACTTGAAAGATTAATGGTTATTAGATACACAGCTCCTGAACAGATGCCTGATGGACATTTCACCGACACACATTTTACTAAGTAATATTTGGCCAAACCGATATCTAACCGAATTAACATTTGACCAAAAATCCAACCAAACCAAACCTAACCTAACCTGAACTAGCCTGATGAAAAAAGAAAATAAATAAAAGAATAAAATATAGACCATTTGTCCATTCGGCCAGATATTTGATATTCAGTGAAATATCCATTTGGTCAGATATCCGTTATGTCAAATGTCTGACTGTGAACTGTCTATTTGGCCAAATCTTCGTTGGTGAAATGTCTGTCGACCAAATAGTCATCAGTCCGGCAATGAGAACATAAGAATATAAGGAAGGTACAAAAGGCCCGGAGGCCTGCACTAGGTAGTTCCTGTTAATCCTATGCCTCCTTATTACCTACACCCATCTCTCATCCCCATCCATGAAGTCATCTCTTAAAACTCCCTATTGTCTGTGCACTAACTACCTGCTGACTGAGTCTGTTCCAATCATCTACCACTCTATTTGTAAACCAATTTCTGCCTATTTCTTTATTAAATCTACATTTTTCTAGTTTGAATCCGTTATTTCTTGTTCTATCCTGCCTACTGATCGTAAAAAATTTTCCTACATCCCCCTTATTAAAACCCTTCACCCACTTAAATACTTTAATCAGATCTCCTCTTACTCTACGTCGCTCCAGTGAGTGCAATTTCAAAAGCTTAGTCTCCTTTCATAGCTAAAAGTATGAATGCCTTCTATCATTTTGGTCATCCTTCTCTGCACTAACTCTAACAATGAGCGATACACAATTTTTTTTTTTTTCTATTTGAAGGTTAATTTTAATTACTATGTTTTCTATCCATCTGTAGATTCACATTATGTCATCTTAGCTTATTGACTCAATATTAAAAGGTAAAGTTACTTACTCCCAGTAGTCATGATTGCTTTTGAATTTCACACTCCCTCCAACATCAATCAGATCCAGTGTTGGACCACTTGAGAGATCAAGATCCATCATATATGAGGTGTGTGAACCTGTTTGCTTTCCTAGTAAGAGGGAAACTTTCCCCTCTGCTTTATTAAAAGATATTTGAGTGACGCCAATTTCGATGCTGCCAGCACCTATAGGGAAGTCCCAGGCAACTGTCATACTATATGGGGCTTGTGATCGCCTGCAAGGAGATAAATTTTGATACAATATGATACATTCTTCACAAGTTTTCAATGATGCCACTGGCAATTGAAGAGAAAAGTTATCAAATGCACAACCAAACATATTATGTATGAATAAACGCACACACACACACACACACCATACACACAACAACAAAGGACGCCTCCAAGGACGCTCTCTTCAAAATAGGCTTAGTTATAATTAAATAGGGTCTGGGCTGTGTTGAATATTGTGGTCCTGTCTAGAGGGAAGGAAAGATGATTTGGGTAAGGCAATAAACCTGGAAAATCCATTATGTGAAGTCATTATTGAGGGAACCAAGATCCAACCGTCAATAGGACCGTTACGGTGTAGTAGTAAATTTTTACTCAGTAAGAAATGCATCCCGCGAGCTGCCAGACGTAGCGCAACACATCCCGCGCGGCTCGCTGGCTCAATAGGCGACTCCAACATACCGCTGTCATCCCAAATTGCCAACTCGAGATCCCCTAATTTCTCACAGAATTTAATGAAAATGTGAGCACGCTCCGTCCAAGGACAAGTACGATAACATTTCGGCAAAGTAAACAATGGCTATTTTCGTAGGAATAGTCCAAGATTAGCCTCTACTAACATCTATGCGGCCCATAAGACATCGACAATAGACATGAGCAATGTTTACACCAATGTTTACAGTTTTTTGTGAGCCTGACCTGCTTGATTTTTTTTTTTTTTTTTTTTTTTTTGTGAGCCTGACCAGCTCAGAGGAGGACGTGCTGTTACTCGCTCGTGCTAACAAGGGATACCAGGTTGTATTTATCCATAACAGTTATTTTATTGTGTTTTTGTGTGTCACCACAAGATTTACCAGGCTATATTTTTACCATAAGTATTTTATTGTGTTTTGTGTGAATTTTTGGGAATAATTATTTAGATGGCTGAATGTGTAGTACTTAATATAGGTGAGGGGGTTACAGGTATGGAGGGTGGAGTGATGAGGTGTGGTTCCTGTGGAATGGAGAAACAATGTATGGTAAGTGAATGTAAGTTGTGTGAAGTGTTAGCTAGAAATGTAGCTTTAGAGGAAGAGGTTAAGGAGGAGACAGTTTTGTTGACAGAGACGAGACAACAGATACTATAGGTAAGGCAGGAAGCTAGTGTCAGGTCACGAGCGTCAGGTCAGAGACAAAGGGGGGATAGTTGGAGGGTTGTGGGTAAGGGAAGGAAAGGAAGGGTGAGCCCTCCCTTGTGTGAAGTGGAATTTCCTCCCCTGTGTGAGGTAGAGTGTAGCAACAAGTTTGGTTTGTTAGCTACACAGGAAGAGGAAGAGATCGTGATAGAAATAGGAGCAGAAGAAGGAGACAGGACACCCAAGGCGAAAATAGTGAGGAGGAAATTAAATGGGAAGGAGAGGAAGGAAGGTGGGAAGGTGAGGAATGACAAGGAAAGGTTAGAAGGCTCGCAGGAAGTGTTAGTTCTGGGTGACTCCAGGATTAGATATTTAGATCAGACTTTCTGTGAGGCCGACAGGGTGAGGAGGATGACGTGTTGTCTTCTTGGGGCCGGAGTGCAGGACGTGGTAGTGATACAAGAGGGTAGTGGAGGAGACGGAGAAAGAGGCGTTAGTAGTGGTTCACGTGGGCGTGAACGATGTAGACAGGGTAAGATCAGAGGAGCTAGTGGATAGGTATAGGGAGCTTCTGAGGAAGATAAGTGAGAGTAGTAGGAGGTGTATAGTGTCAGGGGTGCTCCCTAGACAGGGGGTTAGAGGCTGGTGGCTCTCACATGCCCTTGGCCTCAATGAGAGGTTGATGAGGATGTGTGGGGAGGATGGGGTGGGTTTTATGGATGAGTGGAGCAGGTTCTATGGGCAACAGGAGCTGTATGCCAGGGATGGTGTACACTTCAGTAGGAAGGGGTTGCAGGAGCTTAGTGAGTCTCTTAAGAGGGCAGTTAGGCAGTCCAGTCAGGGAAACTAAATATTAATAAAGGTAAAGGTAATAGTGACAATGGACGGGGTAAAGAAAGGGAAGTACATGAACTTAGTGTCTTTTATACAAACAGTAGAAGTGTAATTAATAAAATAGACACACTTAGAGGTATCGCATGTGTTGAAGAGTTAGATATTATAGGTATTACAGAAACTTCGTTAGATATTGAAGGCAAACATTTCTTACCTGAAGTAGAAATAGATGAGTACACTATTTTTCACAGGGATAGAGTAGGGAGAAGAAAGGGAGGTGTAGCACTACGTTAGAAACACATTAAATAGCTGTCAATACCACAATAAAAACAGATAGGAATACAGAGTCATTATGGATTGACATTATTATAGGAGGGAAAATGTTTGTTGTAGGGATTATATATAGGCCTCCGGATTTAGACGAAGCAGCTAGTGCACCCCTGATGCAAGAGCTTGCAATGGCACCTAGGTATAATAATGTGTGCATTATGGGGGATTTTAATTATAGGAGAATAGACTGGGATAGCATGACAGGAGACGGGAGCTGGGAGGAATTCTTAAAGGTCGTTCAGGGTGGTTTTTTCACACAACTTGTAGGGGAACCAACACGACAAGGAAATATTTTAGATCTGGTCTTAACGAATAATGAAACTTGGTCAGTCAGGTTGGGATAGGAGCGAGATTTGATGTTAGTGACCACCATGAAATTAGATTCAAGATTAATGCAAAAAGGGAAGTAGAAGAAAATACTGCTTTAGTACCAGATTTTAGAAAAGCCAATTACCAAGGCCTCAGACATCACTTCCAGGGTATAAATTGGGAGGGAATAGGAGTAGGCAGAGAGGAGGATCAAAACATTGAGGTAGAATTGTATTATAATTGCATAGTTAGGGAAATTCATACAGGGCAGGAACAGTATATACCTAAGAGGAGGATTAGGTCAAATAATAATTATCCAAAATGGATGAATAGCAACATTAGAAGGGAAATTAGATTAAAAAGAGGACTCTATAGGAGAATTAAAAGGGGAGAAGTACATATAGTAGGATAGTATAATGACCTAGCTAGGAAAGTTAAAAAGGTTATTAGGACTGCAAAGAGGAATTACGAGGTGATGATAGCTAGAGATGCCCAGAAGGATCCAAAGGGATTATATCAGTTGTACAAGGCTAAAACAAAGGAAAGAATGGGACTTCTTAAAGGAATGGATGGCAGATTGATAGAAAATGGTGAGGAAATTAGTAAGGAATTAAATAAATACTTCTTGTCCGTATTTTCTCAGGAAGAGTCGGGTAGGGAACTGGAGCCAGTACAGATCTTTAGGGGACAAGAGGTTGATAAATTAAGCGAAATAGCCATATGTATGGAAGTAGTTAGCAAGAAAATAGATAGACTTAAAAAGACTAAATCTCCAGGGCCGGACGACATTTTTTCCGAGGATTCTTAAGGAATGTAGAGAAGAATTCGTTGAACCCATTGCGATGGTTTTTAGAGAATCACTAGACAGAGGAGTAGTACCTAGGCTATGGAGGCAGGCAAATGTAGTTCCTATATTCAAGAAAGGAGATAAGGCAGAAGGTAGTAACTACCGCCCAATCAGTTTAACATCAGTGGTAAGCAAGGTGTTAGAAGCTATCATAGGAAGAGCAATTAGAAGACATTTAGATGAACACAAGCTAATTAGACATAGTCAACATGGTTTTAGCAAGGGGAAGTCATGTCTGACAAATTTATTATCCTTCTATAGAAAAGTATTTGAAACCATAGATAAGGGGGACGAGTATGATATAGTTTATTTGGACTTCAGTAAAGCCTTTGACAGAGTACCCCATAGGAGAATGTTAAGTAAAGTTAAGGCTCATGGCATAGGTGGGAAGGTACTAGTAGGGAACAGAGGGTACAGATCAATGGGAAGAAATCAGAATGCGGTAATGTCACTAGTGGGGTACCACAGGGATCAGTATTAGGACCGTTGTTATTCATAATCTATATAAATGACTTAGAGACAGGACTAAACAGTAATATCAGTAAATTTGCCCATGACACAAAGATAGGAAGACCGGTAAAGAATTTAGATCATGCTAGGATGCTGCAGGATGCCTTAAATAGGCTGTACGAGTGGTCAGAGAAATGGCAGATGCAGTTTAATGTTAATAAGTGTAACATTGTGAGCGTAGGTAAAGATAATAGGCCTGTAGACTACACAGTAAATGACAATACCTTAGGAAGATTATATAGTGTGAGGGACTTAGGAATTCAAATAAGCAGTGAAATGCGCCCCAGGGAACAGTGTATTATAGCTAGAAATAGGGCCAACAAGATACTGGGATTTATTAGTAGGTGTCTGACAAATAGGAGTTCTGAGGTCATTCTGAGGTTGTATTTAGCTCTAGTTAGATTCCACCTAGATTATGTTGCTCAATTTTGGTCCCGTTATTATAGGAAGGATATAGGCTCCTTGGAGGCAGTTCAGAGAAGAATGACCAAGATGATTCAGGGGCTGAGAAATTTACCCTACAAAGATAGGTTAAAACATCTTAATCTCCAATCTCTAGAGAGAAGGAGGGCAAGAGGGGATATGATTGAGGTTTTCAAATGGGTAAAAGGAATTAATAAGGGAAACATTGATCAGTTTTTAGAATTTAGTAGTCAGGATAGGACACGTGGAAATGGGTACAAGCTAGAAAAACTTAGATTCAGGACAGACATAGGTAGATATTGGTTCACTAACAAAGTCGTGAACGATTGGAATAGGCTGGGTAGACACGTAGTAAGTGCTGAGTTAATAGATAGCTTTAAAAGACAGTTGGATGAGAGTATGGATATGGACAAGGACTCTACATTAATTAAGAGGACGGTCCACTCCTATGGGCGAGCTGGTCGCCGCGCGAAGGTAGCGCCGCCAAGCGGCCAGAGGGATAAAGCACTCAGTTGTCGCAGTCGCATTGAAACGTCTGGAGAGAGTTGGAAATTATTCATGCATGCAGCTTATTAAACGTATATGCTTTGCCAATATAGGAATTCGGGCGTGCTCAGTAATGTAATGCTCAAGCAGTTCAAAGTGGAATAAGGATTTGTCCTTTTTTCGCTTTCCCAAGAGGTGAAACAACTTTATTTTGTAGGCTCAGAAGTTCCTGAACTATAATCTGAGGGCTGTGTCATTTAGTGGAATTGTTAGATTGCAGGTCATGTATCAGCCTAATGGTTACATGCATTATGACCGAGCTACTCGATCGTGGTCATTCCTTGAAAGAAGGTCAAGTTTTCATGTAGTACATACTGAGGTGTGTTGTGAGTGGTTGCAGTGTGCAATTATCTTCGACAGTCTGGTTACCTCATCTACCCTGCCAACATTCAAGTCCACTCTGCACTAATATCTTTGCATTAATATGTCTGAGTATTATGATAAACGTCTTATAGTAAATGCAGGTTAAGGTACACATTCCAGACCATATACATATTCACATGTTAGGTGTGCCTGTGAATGCTGACTCCCTTATGTTCCATTTCTCTAAAGTCTGATGCCATTAGTTATGATGTATAAATGTGTGTGTGTGTGTGTGTGTGTGTGTGTGTGTGTGTGTGTGTGTGTGTGTGTGTGTGTGTGTGTGTGTGTTCTCTCATCTAGTGGGCTTCACTACCTAGGACAAATCCGAGGGCCCAGCGGAAGCTGCACTTTGCTGATGCGCCACCCCATCCAAAATTGTACAACTAATTGACACACAGTAAGAAACAGCTGGATAGTGCATCAAGATTCTCAGTGCTACCATTAATTCAGGGATGACATATCAGGGTACTGTTATGAAAAGTTGTCAACAAAGAGCTGATGCTGAGTACTGTAGATTCATTTGTAAAAATATATGATATCTTAGTGCAGTTATTGTGTTAATAATTACATGATGGTGTATTTGGGTTTACTACTTACAAAAAATTACGTATGAATGAATGACTTCACATAATGTAGGCTATGGTGTTTAAAGATGATGATGATGAAGGAACACTGATGGTGGTGATGATATTGTGGCAGGCTGGTTATATCAATGTTTTTTTCAGAGACTTATTGATGATGAAAACATTGATGGTAACAAGTACTAGTTGACAATAAAATGTGATGAGTTTTCTGAGGTATAATTATCAATTTATGAACTGAACTGTATATGAAAATTTAGTTGTGCAGGCATATTTTTTACATAATTTGATATTAGAATCAGTGATGTCGAAGAAATATTGAAATGCCCCAAGATGGGGAAATAGATCGATCACCATTGGGTGAGGGAGGATATCCCTTTAGCCAAGTGGGTAAGCAAAGGGAGTAATTTATGTGTTCAAGGAGGAATAAAGAATGGTACTGGTTTACTAAAATTAGCACCGGTGCCTGTTATAGCATGGGGCACACCAGTCAAGAATGGGTGCTGTGGAACTGATTCATTTGAGAAGCATGTGGAAAGGCTATATGAGATGGTGGTACAGCTATAGTTATATTATAGGAATACCGGCAGGTATCGCACTCAATTGGATTAAACTTTAACATAATGCATATTTATATCGTTTTTTGCAGATAAATTGTGTACAGTGAAGCTTGTGGGCATGATAAATCATCAAAAGGTATGGGTAATGCTAGACGTATGGGAGCGAGCGTAGTGTTACCTGCTGGCCGCTGGAGGCACTGCCGTTGCGGCCAAAACAAAAAGTTAACATTGACTGGACCGTCCTGGTAAGTGTAGAGTCCTTGATAGGGATGACAGGTGGGATGGCTAAATATTGGATTATCCCAAGGGTGAGGGACAAGGAACTGCCTCGTGTAGGTCATTAACTGGCCTCCTGCAGTCTCCTCATTCCTTATGTTTTTATGTTCTTATACAAACAGTAGAAGTGTAATAAATAAGATAGACACACTTAGAGATATCGCATGTGTAAAAGAGTTAGATAGTATAGGTATTACAGAAACTTGGTTAGATATTGCAGGTAAACATTTCTTAGCTGAAGTAGGAATAGATGGATACACTTTTTTTTCACAGGGATAGAGAAGGTGTAACGAGCGTAACTTTATTGAGCCTTCAGGACCAAACATGACATTTTCAAACATAAAACGTATTTTTTCATTTACCTGCTTCTTATATTAGCATTAACAATGCTCTCTATCTACCCAACCGTCTAGTACCACATTTAAATTACGTGTCGTATTCCACCCTTGGCGACCTCTGGCAACTCATGGCAACCCTGTCTCCCTCAGCTGAGACCGTCATTCTTTCCTGAAGCAATGGTAAGAAGCGGGGAGGATGGGCGGGTTATATATATATATATATATATATATATATATATATATATATATATATATATATATATATATATATATATATATATATATATATAAGAAGCAGGTAAGTGAAAAAATAAATTTTATGTTTGAAAATGTCATTTGTTTCACATACAACCTGCTTCTTATATTAGCAGATTCCCACATTAAAGGAGATGGGTCACGCCACAGGTATGGAATACGACAAAGGGTGAATGGTCCACATTATAAACTCAGCTTAGTCTCACCTAAATTTAGGATCCCGAGACAAGTGAGATCAAGGAGATTGCGTCCAAGCTTCCGGTGAGGACTCTTGATCTCCGGCAGGGTGTCCTTGTTGAACCTTCAGTGCAGGTATAAGAGGAAGTGTGCACCCTGTCAAACAACAGGCCACTAAAACCCTGTGGCCACCAATGGTCCTGAACCATGCCCAGGTAGGAACCAGTGAAAGTGATCAGTGCATAAGGAATTTACCCGGGTAACTTCCCTCGGGAGTTTTCCTTGTAATCCCATCCGGCGTCCAAGCGCATGTCCTGAGAGGAAGGCAAACTTATGACTCCTCCAATGACGCCAACTAATGCAATCCCAAATATAAAACACTTGCTGCCTTGAAGGATTATGGTGATGGGGGGTTAGCCCACCAAGTCCCCAGCGGCAACCACTGGACCTAGGGCAAAGACATCTCCTTCTTGCCTCTGAATGTCCCGGAGGTAGTAGTCCACAAAGACTGACTGAGTCCTCCAGCAGGCTGCTTCTAGAATGGAGGCATTTGAGCTGTTCTTCCATAGGAGCATAGATGTGGCAATACCTCTGATGTCGTGGGCCCAAACCTTGAACAAGGGACAGAGATCTTCAGGAAAAGACTGGTGCGGTCTTAACTGTATCCCGTAGAAAAAAGGAGATTGCCGCCTTAGACATGGGCCTTTTGGGGTCCCGTACAGAGACAAAAAGATTCCTAGGCCGAGGAGAGGAAGACGTGAGCCGCAGGTAACAATCCATTGCCCTCACTGGACAAAGTAGAGGTTCCTCATCCTCATGTCCCACAATAGAAGAGACTGCGAAGACGGAACTCTCGAGTGATGGGGTTAAGGCCGGTTTCCGTCTTGGCCACAAACTCAGGAAGGTAGGACAGAATGAGATCCTCTCCCTGTGTAGCTGTGACCATAGACAGGGCACGGAGCTCACCCACCCTCTTGGCTGTAGCCAGGGCCACCAGGAAAAGTGTCTTCCTAGACAAATCCCGGAAGGTGGACCGTTCCAAAGGTTCAAAAGGCGGACATGTCAAGGCTCTAAGGACCACGTCCACATTCCACAATGGAGGTCTGCAAGGTGGCTGGCGTACTTGCCTTGAACAAGTTCTAATCACCTCCCGGAGAACTGGATCCGAGGAGGTCAAATCCTTTAAGGGCAAACACGCTATTGAGCATAGCATTGTACCCTTTAATGGCTGAGACAGATAGCTTGCTCTCCTGCCTCAGAAAAACTAAAAAGTCAGCAAACTTTTGGCTGGAAGGGTTAGAAACAGTGTGGCCCTCCCTTTTGCACCACTCCCGGAATGTTTTCCACTTATGCTGGTAATTCATAGGAGTGAAAGGTCGTTTAGATCTTGCCAGGAATTCCGTAACACGAGAGGAATAGCCTTGGTGACGGAGGATTCGCTGGACAGTTTTCACGCGGTTAACTGTAGCATGGGGAGAGCCTGATGGAACCTGTGGACGTGTGGCTGACGGAGGAGGTCTCTGTAATGTGGAAGGCGTCTGGGGGAATCTACCGAGGCCTGGACGAGATCCGGAAACCATTCCCTCTGAGGCCAGAACGGGGTAATCAGGATGAGGGTGGCGCGGTGTGCCTTCCTCAACTTGTTGAGAACCTTCCTGATCAATGGAAAGGGAGGAAAGGCGTACAAATCCTGGCAATCCCAGTTGTAAAGGAATGCGTCCGTGGCGATCGCCATGGGGTCTCGAAATAGTTAAACAAAGTTCGGCAGCCGGAAGTTGAGCCTCGTGGACAAGAGGTCCACTGTGGGATAAGTCCAGGTCCTCCACAGTCGACTGCAGATGTCCTGGTGGAGAGTCCACTCTGTAGAGATGACCTGGTCTCGTCTGCTGAGGCAATCCGCCAGGACATTGGAGGACATTGATCTGAATGGCATGATCTTCCGCCCATTGAAGAACTGACTGAGCCTCCGCATTGAGAATCCCTGAACGAGTTCAGCCTTCCTTGGCCAAGTATGACAGGGCCGTGGCATTGTCTGAGAAGACTGCAACCGCTTTCCCGCGAAATTCCTCCGTGAAGTGGGATAGGCTGAGACGAATGGCTCTGAGTTCCAAGAGATTGATATGAAGGGACCGCTCCTGTGGGGTCCACAGACCACTCACTGAGGCTTGAAGAACAGACGCCCCCCAACCTAGGGTCGAGGCATCCAAGTACAGGTACACATCTGGGGAAGCCAATTGTAGCAACTGTCCCACCCGTAGGTAGGCCGGGATTCGACAACCACCACTGAAGATCCTCCAGAAGCATGCCGTCCCAAGGAACTGGAAAGTCGTCTGGATGGAACTGACGGTTCCAAGATCGGGAAAGATGTAATTGTAGGCCTCTCATTCGTCGTCTGGACCCCGGAATTAAATGGATGAGGGAGGACATGTGACCCAACAGGATCAACCAAGCCCTTGCTGGTGGAGATTGAACACTGAAGTACGACTCGATCTGGCGGTGAAGGTTCTCCAGGCGTTCCTGTGTCGGGAAAACCTTCAAAATTGTTGATTGAATCTCCATCCCCAGATGGATCATCGACTGGGACGGGGTAAGACGGGATTTTCCCCAGTTTACCTGAATACCCAGGGAGGCACACAGGTTGAGAAGGAACTCGGTTGCATCGAGGGCCTCCCGTTCGGAGTGGGCCAACAGTAGCCAGTCGTCTAAATAACGGAGGAGACGAATCCCACGCCGATGGGAAGCCGCTGAAACTGGACCCATCATCCGAGTGAAAACTTGTGGGGCAGTGGATAGGCCGAAGCAAAGGACCTTGAACTGGAAGTGTAGGCCTTTCCAAATGTAGCGAAGGAACTTTCGGCTATCTGGATGGACCGAGATTTGGAGGTAGACGTCCTTGAGGTCGATGGCCACCATCCAGTCGTGACTGCTAATCGCAGACATGACCGTCCTTACAGTTTCCATCCGAAAACGAGTGGTGATGACGTAGCGATTGAGAGAGGACAGGTCGAGAATCGGGCGGAAGCCTCCGGTGGCCTTTGTCACAACAAAAAGGTGGCTGTAAAATCCCGGAGATGCTAGGGCCTCCTCTAATGCCCCTTTTTCTAAGAGAAGCCGAACCTTGTGATCTAATGCCTCGGCCTTCTCAGATCCCAGGGAGTAAGACCGAAATCCAACTGGATGGGAGGTGACTGGTGGAGGCGTCGTGAAAGGAATCCTGTAACCTTCGCAGAGTACGGCTAGTACACAAGCCTCCGCTCCAATTGTGATCCAGTCTTCTAGATTGTTGGCAAGGCAACCTCCAATAGGGATCCGGGACGGGCGAGGGTCTACTTCCGAAAAATACTTGCCCGACGTTCTTGGGCGGGAAGAAGGGAGTCTGGGAGCAGGTTTCTGCCGTTGGGGCACTCTTGGCTGGGAAAAGGAGACCGTGCGAGCAGACGAGGTCGAGGGGCGATGAGAGGCAGCCACAGGATTAGTGCGAGAAGCACGATCCACCAATGGAGTGCCCGAAGTAGGACGAGGCTTCACCAGTGCCCGAGCCGCTGCTTGCTGGAAGGAGATGGAGGCTGCTTTGTCTGCAACCCGAAGGGCTTCCTGAACTCGAGCCTCTTCAAAAAGGAAAGCAGAGTCAATCGCAGATTTCCTTAAGTCCACCTTGGTCGCAGACTTAAAAACCGGTGAGAGGCGGGACAGGATCGCCTCCCGTCTCATGGCCTTTACATTGGTCAAGGCAAATGCTGAATCTTTGGCAGTGTCCACCATGGCAAACTGAATACTCAGAAAGAGTTGATCAGCTAGAAGCTTGTCCTCTTGTCCAGGCTGTAGGGAAGAAAGGAGCCGGTAGAATGCTCCCACACCCCAAAACAGAAAATTCTGTGCCCTCACGGGCGAGAACGCCTTCGAGGCGGGTCATATCAGCATGTTGAACCAACACTTGGGGTTCTTTCCCCTTAGTGGTGAGAGCAAGAGCCAAGTCGGTGTTCAGCTTGGCTGCCTTCCCCGCTGACTCATGATCACTAACGGAGTAGATCCTCCTGTATCTGTTGGACGGGTAGCAGGCAAGAGATGGTCTGGATCCTTCAGTAGCCAGGAGAAGAGCCTTGGTAGCAGAATCCAACGAGAAATCCATAGGCTGGGCCCTGGTAAGACGGATGTTTCTCCATTTCAGGCCTGACCTCCCCAGGTGGGGCAGGTTGGTGAGCCGCTTCCGCATATCCCAGCGCCTCCGGAAAGCAGTGAGTAATGTAGGCCATCATGAATTGAAAAGGTGGAGGAGGAACTGCATCATGGTCCCTGGACCGCGTGCCCCAGAATCGTCCTCCGAAATCTCATCCCACGGATCCTCGAGGTCACCCTGTGCTGGACCCAGGGATCCAGAAGGTGAGAAAGGTGGATCAGGATCCCTCATGGACCCGACCCAAGATCCAGGTGGCGCAACTTTAGGACGTGTAGTAGCCAAATGGATCTGATCCTGGTGATAGAAGGCATGTGAGGAGGGGGCTGATAGACCTCGAGCTCCTGTGTGCCTTGTGGACCGAGGGGGGGATTTAGGCCTTGCCTGTGTAACACCCCCCTCTGGCTGTGTGAGCTTGACCGAATCCTCAGTCAAAGTGCCCTGGTAATACACAGCCTGATCCTCACCCCGGGTCAGTGGGCGGGAGTGGTGTACAGAAGACACACCTGTCCCAGTTCTGGTCACATCCTGAGGGAGATTCTGGACGTGGTGGAGCCAGATCTCCCCCCACCACAGGACGTGACCGCTTGATCCTCCACTGAACATCCTCGGGTGGTCTAGATCGTTTACCCATGGAATGAGGATCAAATAGTGCCTGATCTAAACCTACACCACCCCTATGCCTCTCATGCCCCCGGTTACCCCCCACCGGCACATCAGCTTGGAGTGACTGCACACTCTGCCTTGCGCTGGGACCGGGAGGGGGTTTGGTAACGGACTGCACCGTACCGTGAACCGAGGGTAAGGAGGGAGCTGAAAGAGAGACAGGATTAGGAGCTAATCTATTCTCTACCTCCTTAGATACCATCTCTGATAACATGGTAGGGAGTGAAACACTATGGTTCCCTTTAGGAAAACCCAGGAAGGCCGCAAATCTTTTAAAGAAAGCAGACATATCAGGTTGAGAATCCTTAGAAGGCACAGGAATCTGAGACATAGAATCCTCTGGGTCCACCAAACCCACCACCGAACCACAGGCTGATCCCGAGGCGCGAGAGGTGAGGGAAGGAGGGGGGATGGTTCCCAACCCTAACCTCCCCATATGACTGACTTGAAGTGTGAGGGGCCTTCTTCCTAGCCTTATACTCACGCCTCTTCTGCAATGTCCGCTAGTATTTAAGGGCACTGAGAACTAGCTTGGAGCTCCAATCAGCACACTCCCGACACCTGTTGTTTACATCACAACAACCACCACGACAGGGAATACATACTGTATGTGGATCTTTCTTTACACCTTCAAGTACTCTTCCGCAGCCAGAAGAAGCACAGACTCTCCTGGAGAAGTGTGTTGCACCACTCCCTGAAGACGTGAAGTGGAGAGGAAGAGCCATGAGAGGAGCCGGGACTGGTAACATGGCGGGCGTGTGGGCGAGCCTCCCTCCTTGCGACAGCTGGTTGAAGGCCCGGCGGAGGGGAGGCCCGTTTGTCACCATTAACCATAGCAGAAGGTGACATGAAACCCTCCTGGAGGTCAGGGAACTCAGTCATATGGCCAACAACGAAAGACAGTTGGGCAGTAACAAAGAAAGCACTGTTGAACCTGAGTCCGCACGGTAGCGCGTCTCAAGAAAGAATGACGGTCTCAGCTGAGGGAGACAGGGTTGCCATGAGTTGCCAGAGGTCGCCAAGGGTGGAATACGACACTTAATTTAAATGTGGTACTAGACGGTTGGGTAGATAGAGAGCATTGTTAATGCTAGGCCGCATTCAGCGAGGTGGGGGGGTGAAGAATTTGCCCACCGAACGATATTGGACACATACCGACGTCGCTATGGTATTTTTTTTTTTTCGTGCTGAGATAATCAGCTGATTGAGCCAACATGGCGGCGCACCCTCTTCGTGGGCACCTTCATCGCCGTAGAAAAAACTTGCTAATTAACATATAATAGAGTCTGGAGCAATTATAGCCTCAGTAAACACAGTATTTAGGTGGCAAGAAGATGTGAGGAGATAAAAGAAGCCGTAAACTCTTGTGAGAGTAGTGATATAGCGTAGGTGATTGTGTGGCTGGTAATTTTTTAGCTCTCCCAATGCACTTGGATGTAAATAACACTTTTCGTATAAAAAATGATCCATTGCCACAAATAAGTGAAATTAATTCAAACCATCAAAATCAATAAGAAAAAAAATATTTTCAGTAACCCTAAGCAAAGGTTAGGTTAGGTTTGATTATGTTTGCTTAGGTTAGGTTGGTTAATTAAACCAACCTAACCTAAGCAAACATAATCAAACCTAACCTAACCTATCTGAACAAGTATCTGAGGTTGAATTTGCAGTACATTATAAAGATAACGAGATATCGAGTGAGTCATCTTACGAATCTTTACCTGGTTTGGTTAAAGGTTAGATTTAGTTAGGTTAGTCTTACTTAGATTTGCTTGGGTTAGATTAGTTTTAATTAGGTTTGCTTAGGTTTACTGAAAAAAAAATTTCTCCTATTGATTTTGATGGTTTCGAATTAATCTGACTTTTTTGTGGCAATTTTTACCTTGAGGAAAAAATATTGCTTGGCATAACAAACATCAGATTGATTAAAAACACATCAAAATCTATCAGAAAAATTGCTGTCAAAAAAAGACTGGGTCGTCTTACGAATCTTTCCCTAAACCTAACATAACATAACATAAATTAACCAAAACCCTAACCTACATTGACAAATATCAGAACCTTGTTAAAACGAAACTAAACTTTACTTTTCGAAGAGATCTCACAGAAAACATTGAATATCTCACAAACTAAGAATTTACGACGGAATTTGGATTAAGAAAACATAAAAATGCAACAGGTATTGCAAAAGTACAGTCCTGAATTCTCAGAGCATTCTCTACCAGTCTCAGTCCAAATCCCCTCGGCACATGCTCTGAGACCATAGTGATGCATATCGATGACATCGATGCCATCGCTACGAAACGTGGCGTTGTGATTGGCTGAGCTCGGCTCATGATCGATGCGGGAGTCGCTACCGAACGCGGGGCTAATATAAGAAGCAGGTTGTATGTGAAACAAAAGCGTGTTTCTTCTGGCTCAATTATGGTTCAGGGGATTGAGAGTTTTAGGGTTGAGGATTTACAATATGAGACACGTTGTGGATGGTTGTCGAAAAGTTAGCCAGCAGGATTGACAGGAAGGCTCACTTCTTAGCTGCCATCTGCAAGACGCAGTACCCTCGATTGGAGGTGAGTGGTTAGTTTTTTCTCAGTGAATAGATTAGCTTGTGTATATGTATATATATTGAGGTTAGATATTAAGTATGTGAAGTGTAAATACTTATATGAGTGTTGTATTACAGGGTTTTTCTGACGGAGAGGAAACTTACCCTGTGTCTCTTGCTTGCTTGTGTTTAGTGTTAGGATGTGTTAGAGATAAAATGTGTTAGTGTTAGGATGTGTTAGTAGTATTGTGTTAGCGTTGGTATTGTTACCTTACGGGGGGTGGATTAGTGATGTGTTAAGGCAGAAGACGCTGACTTTAGCCCGTGCCTGGAAAAAGTAATGAGGAGTGCTTGTTGTCGATGATGCCTCAGTTTTGTTACTCCCTCAGTAAATTCAGTGCCTTCTAAGTGCTATTAACATCTTAGTATTACTATACGCTCGGTCTGTAGCTCGCTACCATAACCACTATCATCAACGCTACAGGGTGAGAAGGGAGTGACATTACAAAGGGA
Organism: Cancer borealis; assembly: GCA_036785275.1. NCBI lineage: Eukaryota > Metazoa > Arthropoda > Malacostraca > Decapoda > Cancridae > Cancer > Cancer borealis. The sequence goes on from JAXIVD010001746.1 coordinate 70,606, forward strand.
GGAGAGGGGGAGGTGTAGCACTGTACGTTAGAAACACATTAAATAGCTATGTAACACATTAAATAGCTATGTCAATACCACAATGAAAACAGATAGGAATACGGAATCATTATGGATTGAAATTATTATAGGAGGGAAAAAGTTTGTTGTAGGGAATATATATAGGCCTCCGGATTTAGACGAAGCAGCTAGTGCACCCCTGATGCAAGAGCTTGCAAGGGCATCTACTAATAATAATGTGTACATTATGGGGGACTTTAATAATAGGAGAATAGACTGGGATAGTATGACAGGATAAGGGAGCTCGGAGAAATTCTTAAATGTCGTCCAGGATGTTTTTTTCATATAACTAGTAAGGGAACTAACGCGACAGGGAAATATTTTTGATCTGGTCTTCACGAATAATTAAAATTTGGTCAGTCAGGTTGAGATAAGAACGAGATTTGATGTTAGTGACCACCATGAAATTAGATTCAGGATTAATGCAAAGAGGAAAGTAGAACAAAACTCTGCTTTAGTACCTGATTTTTGAAAAGCCAATTACCAGGGCCTCAGACATCACCTCCGGAGTATAGATTGGGAGGGAATAGGAGTAGGCAGAGAGGAGGATCAAAACATAAAGGTAGAATTGCATTATAATAGCAGAGTTAGGGAAATTCATACAGGGCAGGAAAAGTATATACCTATGAGGAGGATTAGGTAAAATAGAAATGATCCAAAATGGATGCATAGCAGCATAAGTAGGGAAATTGGATTAAAATGGGGACTTAATAAGATAATTAAAAGGGGAGAAGTACAGGTAGTAGGGCAGTATAATGACCTAGCTAGGAAAGTTAAAAGGATATTAAGACTGCAAAGAGGAATTATGAGGTTAGGATAGTTAGAGATTCCCAGAAGGATCCAAAGGGATTCTATCAGCTGTACAAGGCTAAAACAAAGGAAAGAATAGGACCTCTTATAGGAATGGATGGCAGCTTGATAGAAAATGAGGAAGAAATTAGTAAGGAATTAAATAAATACTTCTTGTCCGTATTTTCTCAGAAGAGTCTGGTAGGGAACTGGAGCCAGTATAGATCTTTAGGGGACAAGAAGTTGATAAATTAAGTGAAATGGTCATAAGTAGGGATGTAGTTAGCAAGGAAATAGATAGACTTAAAAAGACTAAATTTCCAGGGCCGGACGACACTTTTCCGAGGATTCTTAGAGAATGTAGAAAAGAACTCGTTGAACCCATTGCAATGATTTTTTGAAAATCCCTAGATACAGGAGTAGATATAGGCTATGGAGACAGGCAAATGTAGTTCCTATATTCAAGACAGGAGATAAGGCTGAAAGTAGTAACTACCGCCCAATCAGTTTAACATCAGTGTTAGATAAGATGTTAGAAGCTATCATAGCAAGGACAATTAGAAAACATTTAGATGATCACAAGCTAATTAGACATATTCAACATGGTTTTGCAAGGGGAAGTCATGCCTCACAAATTTATTATCCTTCTATAGGAAAGTATTTGAAACCATAGATAAGGGGGACGAGTATGATATAGTTTATTTGGACTTCAGTAAAGCCTTTTGACAGAGTACCCCATAGGAGACTGTTAAGTAAAGTCAAGGCCCATGGCACAGGTGGGAAGGTACTAGAGTGGATTAGGGGATGGCTTAACATACTACTTATACTACTTATACTACCTATACTACTTATAGTAGGGAACAGAGAGTACAGATTAATGGAAAGAAATCAGAATGGGGTAATGTAACTAGTGGGGTACCACAGGGGTCAGTACTAGGACAGTTGTTATTCATAATATATATATATATATATATATATATATATATATATATATATATATATATATATATATATATATATATATATATATATATATATATATATAAATGACTTAGAGACAGGAATAAACAGTGATATCAGTAAATTTGTCGATGACACAAAGATAGGAAGACCGATAAAGAATTTAGATGATGCTAGGATGCTGCAGGATGACTTGAATAGGCTGTACGAGTGGTCAGAGAAATGGCAGATGCAGTTAAAGTTAACAAGTGTAGCATTATGAGTGAAGGTAAAGGTAATAGGCCTGTAGACTACACATTAAATGACAATACCTCAGGAGAGTCATATAGTGTGAGAGACTTGGAGTTCAAATAAGCAGTGAATTGCGCCCCAGGGAACAGTGTATTATAGCTAGAAGTAGGGTCAACAAGATACTGGGATTTATTAGTAAATGTGTGACAAATAGGAGTTCTAAGGTCATTCTGAGGTTGTATTTAGCGCTAGTTAGACGCCACCTAGATTATGCAGCTCAATTTTGGTCCCCTTATTATAGGAAGAATATAGGCTCCTTGGAGACTGTCCAGAGAAGAATGACCAAGATGATTCAGGGGCTGAGAAATTTACCCTACAAAGATAGATTAAAACGTCTTAATCTCCACTTCCTAGAGAGAAGGAGGGCAATAGGGGATATGGTTGAGGTTTTCAAATGGGTAAAAGAAATTAATAAGGGAAACATTGATCATTTTTTAGAATTTAGTAGTCAGGATAGGACACGTGGAAATGGGTACAAGCTAGAAAAACTTAGATTCAGGACAGACCTAGGTAGATATTGGTTCACTAACAGAGTGGTGAACGATTTGAATAGGCTGAGTAGACAGGTAGTAAGTGCTGAATCAATAGGTAGCTTTAAAAGACGGTTGAATCAGAGTATGGATAGGGATGACAGGTGGGATGGTTGAATATTGGATTATTCCAAGGATGGTGGACAAGGAGCTCGTGCAGTCTCCTCATTTTTTGTGTTCTTATTTTACCAAATGCTTGCAAAACTGTACTGTATCAAATATTTTAGAAAAACGCTACAATAATACTAATATACAAGAAAGGAGATAACAAGGACCTATACACTCTCGTCCAATAAGCCTTCTGTCTGTAGTATACAAGCTTTTCACAAGTGCTCAAACAAGATGCTGGACCCAAACCAATTGAAAGAGCGTGGGTGGTTATTCAACAACTGACCACATCCATGTAATTAGTCAAGTAGTTGAAAATATGCAGAATACAGTAAGCTGTTATGCATTGCTTTCATATACAATGAGAAGTCTTTGACTCAGTGTAAATGGCAACAGTTTTAAAGCACTAAGGTGAGAAAATTTATGTTGATAGTAAAAAACATCTATAAAGAAAGCACTCCCACTGTAATGCTACATAAGGTCAGCGATAAAATTCCAATACAGGAAGGGGTCAGACAAGGCAATACTCTTTCTCCTAAACTGTTCACGGTAGTTTTAGAGGAAGTTTTTAAGAACTTGGATTGGAAGGAAACAGGAATTTAGATCAATGGAGAATATCTAATTAACTTTAGATTTGCTGATGATATTGTTATAATAATGAGCAAATCGACAAATGCACTACAGGAAATGATTTAGCAGTTGCATAGAGAAAGTTAGAAACTGGTTTTAAAGATGAATATGTAGAAAGCTAAGGTGATGTTCAGCAATTACATAATAGACCATGCAGTTAAAATATATGCCAAAATAATTGAATGTGTCCAAGATTACATTAACTTAGGACAGAAATTGGTGCATGTCCAGATTGTTAAAAAGAAATTAAACGAAGTATAGGGATGGGATGGAGCGCTTTTGGTAGACAACACAATTTTATAAAAACAATTCTCACTATTGCTGAAGAGAAAATATAAATGGTCAGTAAATTTTACCAGTTGTAACATATGGATCAGACTTTTTGGAAAGCTCTGGAACGAGAACTTGAAAGTGCCCGGAGCGGAATGGAGAGAATAAAGTTTGGCAGAACAGGGAGAGATAAGAAGAGAGCATCATGGATTAGGGAACAAACCAAAGTTGAAGACATCTTGAGGCATAACAAAAAAAAAAAAAATTTCATAGGCAGGAAACATCATGAGACGCAGAGATAAAAGATGGACTGTTAGAGTAACAAAATGGCCACCATGCAAGAGATGGTAAAAGAAGGCAGGAAAGATAGAGAATCAGATGGAGAAATTAAATAGTAAGTTATGCTGGAGTAAACTGGAACAGACAGGAATCTGACAGAGCTAAGCGGAGATGGTTGGGGAGGCGTTTGTCCTGCAGTTGACTCATAGAGAGGCTGCTGCTGATGATGATTCTTATGGACATTACTAACCCCTTCTTCACCAAATTTTGTGTTTCAATTTTCATTCACTTCCCCATTTACCCGGATGCAACCCTTTGCCCTTACAAAAAGCTTTCACTCCATTTTAACAGACTTCCATTCTCACCATACATCTTTAATATATTTCATATTGCCATCCAATAAATTTTGTCGTAACAGTAAGTATTTTCTTGACATTGTCTTATATAGTTCCTGCATTCAAGCATCATCCTAGAAGAAATTACATACATTATAACATGAACATTCTTAGAGTTCATAATTAAGAAAGTTCCACAGAAACACACTGTAAGACCCTAGTTAGAACTGCATATTTTGGGTGCACTTTTAAACATCATCTGATTTGGATTAGTGAAGTACGTTATCCATTTACATGCACATTCCCCAAGACAGTCATTGCTCATCACCAAAATCAACACATCACCAAATATATCAATGCCAAAAGCATGCATTCTGTAACACCAACTAAAAATCTTAAACTCACTGAAGTAGTAGCTGAAAATCGAAGTTCTGGAAGCCTTGATGTGGTGTGTTCAAATGGAGAGCTACCTTGAAGGGTTTACGTTCAAGATTTGTTAGTGCCATCTGCAGTGTATATCTTCCTCCACGTCCTCTGTTCTCTGGTTCAACCTATAGAACACTTTTATTAATCTAACTAAATAAAAGAATGAATAAAAATTAAAGGTGAAGTTGTATTTCAATCTATTCATTCAATATACATGGTTACATCTCCATTAAAAGGAGGTAGCCAAGACAAAGCATTTAGAGTTCAATGAGATTTTACTCTCCCCTTTCCTTCTGCTTCTCATCTTTTTATAGGAGAGAATAAGAGGAGGGGTTTCTCAGACACCTCTCTCCGTCACTTTTTGTCACCATATACGATCGGCATGGAATACAATTCTTACAGCCTCAACCATAGGGATAATAACTTGATATATATATATATATATATATATATATATATATATATATATATATATATATATATATATATATATATACTATTCATTAAATTAAACCAAACTAACGATATTTTATCACATATTAAGTAGTAGATATATTACATCATATATCTATTGTGGCAGGTAGGCATTGATGGAAGCCTATTGGTGGTCGGCTTCCACCTGTTAGTGGCTCAGGCTATTAGATTTTTTTATAGTGATCACGCTTCTAATTTCTCACGTTTTTTCTGATGATGGTTTTGAGAACAGTATAGCAGCAATTTTGGGTAATCATTGCCACTCGGCGGTAATAGCATAGATAGAAAAGTTGTCATCGGATATCAGGGGATCGAACCCGGGACCCTGGGTTGTCATACCCGCAAGCAGACCAGAATAGGGATGAGAAGAAGTAGAAAGTCTTGTGAAACGAGGCCGAGGGAGGGGTGTAGGCATGCAGTTAGCAAGTTCAGAAGAGCAGTCAGCATGAAAATAGAGGTAGAAGATAGATAAAGATGCAATATTACGACGGTGATTAAAGAATCATGACAGTCAGCTAGAGGAAGAAAGTTGATGAGACGAAAAAGCTTTTG
>JAXIVD010001747.1:0-37500 GCA_036785275.1 Cancer borealis
CTGTAGATATATTATTACGTTTATATATGTAAGTTAGTATGAATATATATCAGTTTTAGTCAATAAAGTTTACGTGAATTGGTTATAACTCGGTTTATAGATGATAAATAGTCGCTGGTACCTTCGTTAAAGTCCGGCGTTTCAAGGACAAGTACTTCCGGGTACGAACTAATTATCTGTTTTTATCAACTGTTTCTCTTATTCCATCATTCGTAAAATTAAAAAATTTAAAAAAATTTGAAAAAAATACCATGTTATCAGCAGAGCGGAAGGAATACATAGACCTTGAAATAAATTGATAAAGATGGATACTAACAGAGTTAGAGAGATATAAAGATAGAAAGAGAGAAAAAGAGAGAGAGAGAGAGAGAGAGAGAGAGAGAGAGAGAGAGAGAGAGAGAGAGAGAGAGAGAGAGAATGAGAGAGAGAGAGAATGAGAGAATGGAGAGAATGATGAGAATGAGAGGGAATGAGAATGAGAGAGAGAGAGAGAGAGAGAGAGAGAGAGAGAGAGAGAGAGAGAGAGAGAGAGAGAGAGAGAGAGAGAGAGAGAGAGAGAGAGAGAGAGAGAGAAGAGAGAGAGAGAGAGAGAGAGAGAGAGAGAGAGAGAGAGAGAATGATGAGAATGAGAGAGAGAGAGAGAATGATGAGAATGAGAGAATGAGAGAGAATGAGAATGAGAGAGAGAGAGAGAAGAGAGAGAGAGAGAGAGAGAGAGAGAGAGAGAGAGAGAGAGAGAGAGAGAGAGAGAGAGAGAGAGAGAGAGAGAGAGAGAGAGAGAGAGAGAGAGAGAGAGAGAGAGAGAGAGAGAATGAGAATGAGAGAGAATGATGAGAGAGAGAATGAGAGAGAGAGAAGAGAGAGAGAGAGAGAGAGAGAGAGAGAGAGAAGAGAGAGAGAGAGAGAGAGAGAGAGAGAGAGAGAGAGAGAGAGAGAGAGAGAGAGAATGAGAGAATGAGAGAATGAGAGAATGAGAGAATGAGAGAATGAGAGAATGAGAGAGAGAGAGAGAGAGAGAGAGAATGATAATGATAATGAGAATGAGACACACCCCGAGATACATGTACTCACACGTCTGCTCTAGCTCATTCTCTCCCAGTCTCCATGTCCTGGTTTCCTCATCCCGTGATCTATTCACAATCACCACTTTACTTTTTTCACTGCTAAATCTAACCCCAAAGTCTCTGCCACACTGACCTACAACATCTAACAGATTCTGGAGCTCATCCGCACACTCACTCATAACAACCACAGCATCCGCACACTCACTCATAACAACCACAATATCCGCACACTCACTCATAACAACCACAGCATCCGCACACTCACCCTTCTACCCCTACCTGACTGAGGTGTTCCGAGTTGGCAGACAGTATCTTGTTCATGCGTCCGGCCTCCTTAAGCCGCTTGGATATGGCGCGGGGGGAGGCAAACACATCATCTGTTCAAACTTCTCGGCTAAGTGTTCCCCGAGACGCAGCTGCATTTCAAGACCTCCGAGTAGACGGTCACATCTGTGGGGGTGTATGGGGTGTTTTGGTGGTGTGTGGAGTGTTTTGGGGGGATGTTTGGGGTGTTTGAGGGTATTTTGGGGGGTGTATGGTGTTTCTGGGTGTGTTGGGGGTGTTTTGGGGTGTGTATGGGGTGTTTTGGAGGATGTATGGGTGTGTTTGGGAGTGTGTGTGGGTGTTTGGGGGTGTGTTTGGGGTGTTTGAGGGTGTTTTGGGGGATGTGGGGGTGCGTATGGGGGAGAGGTGTTTATAAGGGAAAGGGTGTGTGTGTGTGTGTGTGTGTGTGTGTGTGTGTGTGTGGAGAGGAGAGAGTTGTAAAAATTATGTTAGAGATATATACACACACACACACCCACAAAAAAAAAGAGCAGTCAGTTAAAATACAGTCACACACACACGTACACACTTAAATTACACACACACACACCCACACACACACACATGCTTCAAATACACTCACACATACCAATATATACTCCAAAACACACTCAAACACATACTTAATCACATTAAAACACACTTACACACACACCTAACACCCACTAAACACACTCAAACTCACCCTACACCCAGGATGGTGAGCTGGGGGTTGGTCCGGCATATCCTTTCTCCTTTGTGGTGACAGTGTGGTAGGATTCTATGGTGGCTGTGGTAGATGAAGCCTCCATGTCAATAAATAGGATATATTTTGCCGTTCCGTTAATTTCCTTGCGGCGAAATATTCCATAATTGAGTGCAACGGCTGCATTGCTTGACATCAGTTATTCAGATTCCTCTTGTATGTAGTCAGATTCCTCTTGTAACTAGAATAATAATAATACATCAATAACAATAATAACTAATAATAATAATAATAACAATATATAATTTGACATTACGCTTCTATTCCCCTTTTTAAATATTGAAACTACGTTAGCCTGACTCCATAAGCTGGGTACCTCACCTGTGCTTACTGATTTATTAAGGATGTCCGTTAAATTCCCACTAACTATATCTCTCTCTCTAGCAAGGGGGAAAATTATCTCCAATACGAATAGAATCTTGTCTATCAATTTAAGGCTGAGAATCTGAACCAATTTGAGAACATTACCTTATGGATTCTATGCCTCCTCCCTCTCTTCCTCTTCCTTATACTGCTCATTCTACTTCTCCTCTTCCTTCTATTCCTCCTCCTACTTTTACTCTTCTTCCTCCTTCTCTTCTCTTCTTCCTCTTTATCCTCCTCCTCCTACCCGTCCGTCCGGCAAAATCTAAATAGTTATGTCTACCTTACCGCGTCTATATTCCATGAAAAAGATATTCTACTTGTGATCCCTAATAGTAAAAGTCCTCGGCATATTAATTATAACTTGTATAAATGACACGTATATTCATATAGGAACACGAGGCCACCAGCGCAGCCAGCGAGATGAGCAGGATGTAATGCAACAGTTTCAATCATCATTCAATCATCATCATCATCATCATCATCATCATCATCATCCTCACACACTAGATAAAAGTTACTCATGAACCAAGATATTTTGACCAATAAACTTTCAAATTGAATTTTGTTATTCTCCTGAAGGGGGAAGTGAACCTGGTTTTATATATGGTATATTAATGTCGTCCTCTTCAATACTAGACCTAAATATAGAAATGTATGGAACTTTTAAATAAATAACTTTTTTTTTCCATACATGTTAAAATGAAATAAAATTTGACAAACTCACCTGAACTTAACTAATTGAAAAGGAATGTTAACTACATCCACAAACCATTTCCTACGATGAATAAAAAACAATATTTCACTCTGCTTTGTCACATTTCATAATATTATATTATATTATATTATATTATATTATACCTACAGGAGCTTAGTGCCAACATATAAAATATTATAGTTTGTTACCATGAAATGCTTATTTATTATAATTAAACAAAATATTACAAACCTCTAATCTTGTCACCGAGCAATACGGAGCGTGCAGTATTGTCTTAGTGAACGCAGCCATACGCCCGCCCAGCTTTCTATTTATCTATGTTTAACTATAATACACTGTTCCCTGGGGCGCGTCACTGCTTACTTGAACTTCCAAAAGTCCCTCTCACTATATGACCTTCCTAAGATAGTGTCATTTAATGTGTAGTCTACAGACCTATTACCTATCACCGGTAAAGATTCCTAAGATGACCTATTTGATATTCTCCTTACCTACTGCAAATTCAACCTCAGAAACTTGTTAAGATCACCTCAAACAGTTATGCCGCTGAATTACTGAAAAAAATATGATTTATTCTAGGTTACGTTAAGTTAGGTTTTGTTTGGTTAGGCTACGTTAGATTTAGTTTGGTTAGGTTAGTTTTGGTTAGACTTATTGAACTGCAGCTCTGGGAAGGTTATGCTAACAAAGTTATTTTATTTGTTAATTTTTTACATCTTCACCAGAATGGCGTGTGGCTACGAAAGAAAATGGCTTGTGTTCATGTAAATGTTTTCTAATTGTCATTGTTATATGATAGCTTCTAACATCTACATATTCATTATTAAACACTGTTGATTCAATGTACTAAACTCGTATCTTGAACACCTGGAAACTGACAAATAGAAAGTATTACATGGGGCATTTTTGTGAGCTAAAGGTATCATCCTTAGATGTCACCTATCTGAAAGCCCAACCCAAGAATGGCTGCCGTATAAGGCGCCGACAACCTCTGTTTAACAGTGGCCCGAACAGTGATAAGGGTCACTGCCATATATTTTTATTTATGGGAGATTTGTTTTCTCCCCCTGAAAGCGGGTCACAAACCCCGTCTGAGATCAGGTACCTCATTACTGTTTGGTGAACAGGGACCACACACTTAGAAGAGACTTGGTCCATATGTCTTCTACCCGGCGCGGGGATCGAGCCCGCAACCTCTCGGGTCGATTAGGTTAGGTTAGCTACGGTTTAGTTCGGCTAGGCTTGGTTATACAAGATTTTTACCCAAAACTCAGGTACATGTCGTATCTATAAGCCAGCACTATGAGGATACAACATTTGTTAGGTTATGTTTAGATTAAGTTAGGTAATGTTATGTTAGGTTATGTTTGGTTCGGTACCGTACAATATTATTCCATTTGTGTATTTAACGCACTATTTTTCAACTAAGGTGGCGTCATTTCCCAAATTAAGGTGGGAATCAGTATATCTTACTCAAATAAGTAACTATTTAATCTCTCTGGGCCGCCATATCTCCTTTTTTTGGGTGTTTTTCAAGGGAATTCGGTTTGCAAGCTGAAATTCGTCTCCCAAGACATATCCAGACCTTATTACCGCCGCAGGAAACCAGAAAAATTAGCAAAATACTAAACATATGTCCCGGTTATGTCACGGAATTTTGATGAAGTTTAATTTGTTATTTTCAGTTATTCTTGTTTATATCATTTGTTTGGGTATATTAATGTTATTTTAAGTGTGTTTGTATCACTATTTTTTTTCTTCCATATTATTCTTCCTCCTCCTCCTCCCTTACCTGAGTGTCCCCCGCCTAATTACAGATGACCTAGAACCACAATTACCTGTATACCGCACCCCTCCACCTTTCTCCCCATTAATTAACCACAGGACGAGTGAGGCAGTGGGGGGGAGGGGGGTGACTAATTAAATCAACCACTCTCTCTCATTACACAGATCACGTTAGTGACTCCCTCTCTCAACCAGCTGTCAGAACACACACACACACACACACACACACACACACACACACACACACACACACACACACACACCAGTATAAAAAGTAAAATACCACTATCATACTCATCCATAATTCATTTGCGAGCCGCGATGCGCTACATCTAACAGGAGTGTGTGTGTGTGTGTGTTGCTGCCGTCACAACACAGCCGCCTATCCACTCCGTGAAATCACTGGAGGCGCGTTCACTTGTCAACCTTTAGCCGTCTCGACTCGACTCAACAGTGTGTGTGTGTGTGTGTGTGTGTGTGTGTGTGTATGTGTGTGTGTGTGTGTGTGCATCTGCCTGGTCTTGCCTTGCCTACAGTGTAACCAACGCATCTGCTTCCCAAGGCACGTTCACGGTAGCCACACACACACACACACACACACACACACACACACACACACACACACACACTCACACATGGGATGGTGAGCCCACAGGGTATAGGAGTCTAATAAAAGATTTTAATTGACACCAATGTGGAAAAGAAAATCCATCTTTTTATATTTCTGCCCATAAAGATTTTTCGCCGTTGAGTTGGTAACACTGACGGGAGCTTCTACAACTGAAACGAAGGAATAAAGGCGTACCACACTTATCCTTACCTTACGTCTTTTTAGACCTTATGGTGTAGTAGTATTAGGGTGAGATTAGGGTGGTTGTAGTGTGTGGTTTGCGTTTACCACCACAGAACACCACAACTAAACCTGACTACCTTGAACGAAACGAGGCGATGATACTAGCAACGAAAAAATATATATATTGGACAACGAAGCCGATACATAAAAAAAAGAAATGAATGAAGAGGGAAATCCAGTATCCTCTCTTAAGACACCCCTTCCCTTCCGTTCGTTCCACACATTGGGGTTGAAATCCTATGATAATACAAAGAGTATCAACCTTATGAACGCCCCAGTGTGCCATGGAACTCTGTCATCTTATGGGGAGTTAAATAGTGCTACGTAGGTTGGCAGGAAGAACTGAATAATATGTTGGACGACTTACTGGAGTAAGTGTGGTATGCGAGGTGTATGTGGGTGTTAATATGAAGTTAATTAAGCGTCAGGTGTAGAGTAATACACGAGGTAGCTTTGTCATGTGTTCAGGGTTGGCAGCCCTGAGAAGACACGTACACTCTCCTTCACCGCCCACTCAATACTTAAATATCCTTCCTTCTAACACCATCACACACACACACACACACACACACACACACACACACACACACACACACACACACACACATAGACATATATATATAAATATATAAGCTACAGATAAAAAAAAAAAAAAAAGGTAACGGGTGAATGATTCACCCTCCCTCCACCCCTCTCCACCGCCCACTCAATACTTAAATATCCTTAATTCTAACACCATCAATCACACACACACACACACACACACACACACACATATATATATACACACACACACACACACACATATATATACACACACATACATAGACATATAAGCTACAGATATAAATACAAAATAAGCTAACCCTCCGAGTGGATGACGTCATACCCGACATGCAGCGACAGGCAAAAATCCTTCCAACACACATATATACATACACATATATATAAATGATACATACATTATAAAAGGAATTAACACTCACGATACACCTCAGACAGCAGGTAGGAAGGTGGCTTGATCATGGAGGCTCGGCTATGACACACACACACAAACACTACCAAGTACCGTTTACAAGGCCCGCCGGGAACTGACTGACCACTGAGAGTGAGGCCAGGCGAATGTCCAAGCCCACCCACGCGCGCATCCGCCCACGCACACGCACACACACATACACACACACACACACACACACACGCGCGCTAAATACAATTAATTGGAGGAGGAGAAAGAAGATTAGTAGTTTAAGGAGGAGGAGAGCTTAAATATTTCCACGAGACGCATTCTGACGTCACACACACACACACACACACACACACACACACACACACACACACACACACACACACACACTCACACACACATACACTCGCAGGCAGCTGGCTTCATGACGTCACACAGTGTGGAAAGAGTTCCTCAAAATTTATATTAATTGATTACTTCTTGATTTTTCAACATAAACTATTGATAATATTAATACACAGTACACTGAAAGGAGATAAGAGTGATTCTGGAGTGTAGAAGAGGCGAGACAAATATTAATAAAAGTGAAATGATGTCATTGCTAATGGTGACGTCACTCTAGGCTCTCAACGTTTGTAAATACTTTCATTAATATCTTAATAATCAATCAATATACACGCTAAGATCGAGTCTAGGACGATAGAAAAACTTAATTAGATTATAAGAATGTAAAGATATTGATACACAAAGCTGTCTACGTAAAGAAATATACTGAGACGTGATTTGTATACAATTCAAAACTTAACGATCTTAAAATATTATTTTGTCTTTGAATAAACGTACATAATAATAATACTAAATGCTCCAAATTAACACACAATCTACATTGATATCAATACAACATTATAAATCCAATAAGCTCAGTGAAAAAAATGGTCAAAAAACGATTACTTTTAAGATATAATCACCAGCAAAAAGATGCAACCTGAACATTACTATACAGAACGTTTCACTCACTCTTCTAGTTGATGTCTTTCTTTTCTTGTTGTTTTCGTCTTGTTCTTGTCGTTGTTTCTTGTTGTTTTCCTGTAGTTGTTGTCGTTGTTTCTTGTTGTTGTACAGGGGAGCGCGAGGCTGTGTCAAGGGTGTGAAATGATGGTGGTGATGGTGGTGGTGCCGTTGGTGCGCCGTCTTGCCGTCACAGTCAAGAGAACATTTGTATATAAAATGGATTGTTATGCGTTTTAAAAGTATGGAAATGGATGTAGATAAATATGAAGTGTTATTAAGATGTATTAGGAAGTATTAATCATTGATATTAGCTAAGAATAAAGGCGTTTTGTTGCGTCTCCCTCATTAACTCCGAGCATCAGTCCCGTGTCTCGCCTCGGCGAGAACAATTTTATTTTTATTCCTGTGTGATTCAGTGTTGTTTATATATATATATATATATATATATATATATATATATATATATATATATATATATATATTAAGTGACACCAACCCAAGTCCAAGTCCAAGTCTAAGCTTTAGGTGATGGATTGAGTGACAGTTGTGGGATGTTAATTTGTTGCTTTACTGTCGATCAGATGGAAAACATACACTAATCTCATTATAACTATACATGTTTCTATTCAATTAATTATTTACTACTAATTGACAGTAATTTTTGAAAGACAATGAATTGGTATATAGCTGTTAAAGTTGTATGTTACGATAGAAATAAGTATATTTTCTTATCGATCAAAGCGAACATTAGTAAAAATATGCAACTGACAAGTGAATCAGTAAATTGTTTCTGTTAGGACTGTTCACAAAACCTTACACAGCCTTATTAAACACTTTGATATATAAATGGAGGTGATCATTATATGTGTATTGTTATAATGTATTACTGTAATGTAATTAACTTTGCAATTATTGGCCTTGAAAGATACAGTTTGTTTTTCAATTTCATTATGGTTAAGTCGAAACATTTAAACACACGTCCAATTTAGATAAATTTAAAATATCGAAGAAATAAAGACAATTCATATGATAAAATTATAATTCATGGCAATATATTAAATAGATACACATACAAGTATTCGTGTAAATTGTCTTAAAACAGAGTCGTTGATGAGAAATTAATAACAAAACAAATATTATGACGAATGATGATAAGAAGGTCTGTTTCCCCCCCACCCTGTCACTCCATCCCTACCCCTACTCTCCCTCTCACCCCCCAATTGCTTACCCCACCCTGTCACTCCTTCGCAACCCCTACTCCCCCTCTCAGCCCCCCATTTGCTTACCCCACCCCGTCACTGCATCCCTGCCCCTACTCCCCCTCTCAGCCCCCCATTCGCTTACCCCACCCCGTCACTGCATCCCAGCCCCTACTCCCCCTCTCAGCCCCCCATTTTCTTACCCCACCCCGTCACTGCATCCCTGCCACTACTCCCCCTCTCATCCCCCCATTTTCTTACCCCACCCCGTCACTGCATCCCACCCCCTACTCCCCCTCTCAGCCCCCCATTCGCTTACCCCACCCCGTCACTGCATCCCTGCCCCTACTCCCCCTCTCAGCCCCCCATTTTCTTACCCCACCCCGTCACTGCATCCCTGCCCCTACTCCCCCTCTCAGCCCCCCATTTTCTTACCCCACCCCGTCACTGCATCCCCGCCCCTACTCCCCCTCTCAGCCCCCCATTTTCTTACCCCACCCCGTCACTGCATCCCTGCCCCTACTCCCCCTCTCAGCCCCCCATTTTCTTACCCCACCCCGTCACTGCATCCCCGCCCCTACTCCCCCTCTCAGCCCCCCATTTTCTTACCCCACCCCGTCACTGCATCCCTGCCCCTACTCCCCCTCTCAGCCCCCCATTCGCTTACCCCTCCCCGTCAGTTCCTCTACCTCCCTACTCCCACTTCCAACTAACAAAATGTGGAATATCTCTTGTTTACCATTAGGAACTTAAGTTTAATGACTTGAAACATATACATCATGACAAAACGCAACTTTTTGGTGTACTGGGGCAATGAATCAGTTCAAAATAAGCCAGAAATATGAGGAAAACTGACGGAAAGGTTGATTTTGGCTTCATAAAATGGCCTATAATTAAGCTATACAGCATTATATCTATATATCTTTAACTTTTCATAAAGTTTTAGCATCATATCTATCTGTTGGTATGACTCGCGTGCTTGTGCGAGTCCTTTGAAAAAATGAGATTTTGGAAAAACGACTGACTAAAGAGATGATTTCAGCTTCACAAAACGGTCTGCATATAAGTTATACATGATTATATCCACGTATCTTTATCTTTTCATGAGATTTTATCATCATATCTATCTGTGGATATGTCTGGCGGGGTTATACGAGTCCGTTGGGCAAGTGAGGTTACTGAGAAATTTGGGGTGCCTGCCTGCCTGCCCCGCCCCGCCCCGCAGCGCGCACCGCCTGTCTGCATCCTGCCCTCATCTAAACACTACCTTATATCATACACATTACATAAGCATACAAGCGCCCGCGTACCCTGACACTGTTTATTATATGACTTTCACATCCTTACAAGTGAATATAGTACAGTTAATACATTACACAACGCATGTGTTTAATAATACCAGATGACATGGTGTTGAGGTGACGTGGTATCAGTTGTGTGGTGGTCGTTAAAAGCTGGTGGATTACGCGTGGCCGGAAATCAGTGGGTGTTGAGTGCGGGGCGGGGCGGGGCGGGGCACACACACACACAAGGCAAGGCGGGGCAAGATGGGATGGGGCAAGGCCGGAACACTGGTCGGAATGGGTTAAGATGAAGTAGAAATGGGTTGGAATGGAATAGGTAAAAATGAAATGGGTTGGAATGGAATGGATAGGAATGAAATGGCTAGGAATGAATAAGGAGGAAAAAGTTACAATTTGAGATGCTAGGAACAGACTTAGCTTATTATTTAGGCTTTTAAAATGTTTTCCGGGGCTTGACGAGACTTGACGGGGCTATACGGGGCGAAAAGTTTCTCGTATCGCCTGTGATTTAATAATTTATGTGGCATTTTCACGCTTAAGTCCCGCCTCGATCGCCTGTATTCCTGCATCACGGCCACCAACACACTGCTTGACTCTCCCTCGCTCCTCTCCGTACCAACGAAACAATATTTACACACAGGGAGAGAATATAGGTGGAAGGAAGAGGTGTATGTGTGTATGTGTGTGTGAGAGAGAGAGAGTTATGTATGGTTCAATATATGTACACACAAATAAATATGTATAAATATATATAAATATGTATAAATAAATAACTATATATACATTTCCTCTAGTCCAATGGTGTGGGAGACGTTAAAATAGATCAAGAATTCAGTGACGTCATAGCGAGTTAGGTTTAATATTGCTGCCTGTCTGTCTGTCTGTCTGTCTGCCTTGCTCGCTCTGTCAGTCTGTCTGTCTGTCACACCTTACCTCCCTCCCCCAGCACATCTTACTTCCCTCCCCCTCCCTCAGCCTAGCAAGCAGGTAATATAATAATTAATTAGTTAAGTTAATTAGTTCCACACCTTCACTCAGTACTCAGGTGAATACAAACACTAATCACTTGCTAATTACTCATAGGTAAGGTTGTGTTTATATCAATTAGTCACACTAAACACCTGTAATTGTGTAATTAATGTGTTATAATGAGACTAACTTAGCTTTATAATGCATTAATTAAAGTGTTTTAAAATTAAGTTATAATGTAATAAATGTTTTTATAATGATTTCTTAATTAAATTATTATTATCATTATAGTGAGTGTGTGTATACTCTTTGGTTTATAATGTAATAGTTTTGAAAGTGCTTCATAATTATTAAGTTATAATATAATACATGTCTTATAGTGAGTGTGTGTGTCTGATAGTCGCTTTATAATACAATAGTTATAGTATAAGGCTTTCAAAATTAAGTTATAACACAATACATTAATACATTGAGTTTGATTTGATTGTTCCGAGACAGACCTCATTTTCAGATTAACTCGTCTTACGGATAAATTTTTCCGACTAAGATTAATTGAAATATAATCAATCCGTCGTAATCCCCTAAAAATCTTGGTATAATTGTGTTGTTAAGTCCATTACACACACTCCTCTGTTATGTTTTTCAATGATTTCCTTCTTCAATTCTATCCTCATAATCTTTTCAACTGCTACGCTGCCTTGTATGACGCGTATAATGTGTGACGGCTCTGCGTACTAATAATTTTGACCCTTCATACGCTACAAATAATGGTTAAGAATGTTGGCGCGTAAAGCCAGTTAACCACACAATGTTGAACGCTACTGTGGTAATATATGTTCTTCCTGTTCTGAATCCAAATTGTCTATCTGTTAATATTCCTCCTCTTGCTAAGTGTTCTGTTGATTAGGTTGGTTAATGACACTGGTCTATAATTCATTAGGTCTATTATAATTAGGTATTATATCAGGTGTTCTATTGTACTTTTGAATATTGTATTGACATGATATAATGTGTGTTTTATAATTAATGTGTGTCTGTTCTAATAGTTATAGTTATGGTGTCTCAAAATGAAGTCAAAATTCTAACACTTGACCAGTTTTTCAATATACATAAACTGACTTATAAAAAAAAAAAAATGCTTAGAATTATATATACTTTTCAGAAATTTATAATCATTGGAGGAATTAAAAAAAAAAGAAAAAAAAAAAGAACACATTTTGGGCTTAAAGAAAAGAATTGTTCAAAAAAACAATTAAATAAACTTCAACGAATAATGGAAAAAAAAAAAAAAAAAAAATTAAACAACACCCATAAATAAAAATTAAAAACAGAAATTACACACACACACACACACACACACACACACACACATACACACACACACACACACACACACACACACACACACACACACACACACACACACACACACACACTTGTCTCTTCTATCCACATGCCATAACCTCAAAGTGTCATCCAGGGCCGTGGACGGAAGGGTCAGGCGGGGTCATAGGTCGCCAGTCAAGAGAGGTCACCATTCCTCGGTGACCTTGGAACACTACCACAAAGGTCTGACTTAAGCTTTACATGAGGTTAGGTTAGGCTAGGTTGAGTTAGGTTAGGAAGGGTTGACGTCACCTCGGGTCCAGCAATTCTCCTTCCGTTCCCTCCACACGGGAACCCTTGAGGCTCGGCCGTGAAGGAAGGATTACCGTAAACAGCCAGCACCAAACACTGACACAAGTAAATACAACTAAAGTAATGCACATCACCCATTAAGGCTTCAAATACAATCATATTCATCAAAAAATCACTATCAGTTATACAAATATGACAGAAAATTGATAAGAAGGTGAAGAAAACTGATTCAATTCATTCAGATATGTCCATAAGACTGTACCAGGAAGACTGACACACACACACACACACACACACACACACACACACACACACACACACACACACACACACACAGGAGACTCACCTGGGAATCCCTACAAAATGTAATGCAATTAATTCTTCTTCCTTCTGTAGCAAGGGACAGGAACCTCCATAGCTCCCCTGCTTGACATCCTTCCCCTTCCCCTTCCCCTGCCTCTTCCCCTGTCCCTGTCCCTGCCAACTCTAAGGAAATCACTTTAATTAATACTTGATTTGTTAATTTAGAAGTATGTAAATGTGATTAATTACCTCAACAGACAGACAGACAGACAGACAGAGAGACAGATAGATAGGTGAAGAATTATTGACATTTATTCACCTCTCAGCTTATAGATGTGTGTATATGTGTACAGACATACAGACATACAGAGAGAGAGAGAGAGAGAGAGAGAGAGAGAGAGAGAGAGAGAGAGAGAGAGAGAGAGAGAGAGAGAGAGAGAGAGAGAGAGAGAGAGAGAGAGAGAGAGAGAGAGAGATTACTATATTATCATTATTTATAGATAGAATGAATACACGACAGATATATATTTACGTGAGTTTGAGTGTGACTTCTTGGAGTAATTTGAGTCTTTGAACGCGTGGAGTAAGTGGATATTACCCTCGAAGCAGACCATCCACCCTCACTCCACCCACCTCCTCCTCCTCCAACTTCTTCTCACTCTCTCCTTCCTCCTCTTCCTTCTTCCCTGAAATATATAATATATATATATAAATAATAGAATAAAATAAAATTGGTTCTAAATAATCTATAAAAATACAGAAATGAATAAAGTATTAATCAAGGTTTTTGTTCCTACTACTCTGCTCTGCTCTGCTATGCTATGCTATGCTATGCTATGTTATGCTATTATTATTATTATTATTATTATTTTCAGCTGTCCGGTATTCATCGTGTAGACTCCACTGGGTTGCCATCACACTGTTCTCCTACGACAGACAGACAGACAGACAGACATAGACCAGACAAAAGATATATTACTACGGACACAAACATCTACCCGAGACAAGATATATTACTAATGAAACAAACATCTACCTGAGTGAGAGAAAAGATATTGCTACGGAAACAATATCTACCCGAGAGAAGGTAAGTATATTCCTTCCGCAGCGGTATCTGACACATACTTCATCTTTTATGCTATTGGAGGACCAGTCAAGGGCATAAAACATAACCTAACTTAACCTAACCTAACTTAACTTAACCTAACTTAACCTAACCTAACTTAACCTAACCTAACCTAACTTAACCTAACTTAACCTAACCTAACTTAACCTAACCTAACTTAACCTAACTTAACCTAATCTAACTTAATCTAACCTAACTTAACCTTCCGAGTACCCAGCTTAAGCATGACGGGTCTGCACGCGGCCTCAGTAATCTGTCAGCCAAGTGAATGCAAGGCCAGCACACTACCACTGTTAGTTAAGGTAATAATTATATAACATTCATATTATTTCATTCACTCCTAAAGTCAAGTGTTAAATCCATTCAATATATATATAGATTAACATAGATCAAATATATATTAATATGAATAAATAGAAATATAAAATAAATATCAAATTGTAGCTTAGTTGTGGTAGCAGATTATTGAGTAGTTATATCTGGGATGAGTGTGACATGTGACCTCTCTTGACCTGACCTCGATCACTAACCCACTCATACGTTTCTGAAGCCAAGCAACATTACAAACATGACGGGGTTACATCTTAAAATAACCTGACATAACCTAACCTCTATATTATCATTTCTATTGAGCTAAATATATTTTTTAATCATTATATAGAAAGTTTTAAAATGTTTATCAGATGCTGCAAAAAATATTTCTAATATCTCTCTCTCTCTCTCTCTCTCTCTCTCTCTCTCTCTCTCTCTCTCTCTCTCTCTCTCTCTCTCTCTCTCTCTCTCTCTCTCTCTCTCTTCTCTTTCTCTTTATCTCTTTCTCTTTATCTCTCTCTCTTTATCTCTCTCTCTCTCTTTCTCTCTCTCTCTCTCTCTCTCTCTCTCTCTCTCTCTCTCTCTCTCTCTCTCTCTCTCTCTCTCTCTCTCTCTCTCTATCTTATATTAATGTGTTTTATTATGAAAAATGTGTGTGTGTGTGTGTGTGTGTGTGTGTGTGTGTGTGTGTGTGTGTGTGTTGATTAGTATAATAACAATAAAAAGTCTGCGGAGTTACTCCGAGGAATAGGATGAATGGCATACCATAGTGGAAAAAAGTCTACGGTGCTACTCCCAGGAATACAATGAATGGAATTCCGTAGTAGAAGGGTTAACATCAACAATATGTTAAACTTGTAATTTTATTCTTTATTTTAATTATCACCATATATAATTTTTTCGTACAATCACTTACTTCATAATTAAATAATATATCATAGGTAATACTATTTAAACAATGGTTAATCTGAACAAGGCATATATATTAATAAAAAAAGGAAGAAAGAGATGGATATACATATATAACTAACTGGCAGCTGCTATAGAGTAAATGTAAAATTTAATAAATTCAAACCAGTCTTAACCTCACAGGTAAGTGCCAATGTGCCTATCAGGGAGTAGGTCTCCATTTCTTATGTTCTTATGTTCTTATATTCTTATATTCATGCAGTATTTCACTCAAAAACCTGTCATTTCTACTCAGTATCGAATATTTAGTTCGTTTTCTAAATGCCACGTAATACAGAAAATGTTGTTGTTTGTCAAGTGACGAATTATACAAATTGTTAAATATATTAATATATAGCGATATTGAATCCCTGCAAAGGTATCATTACGTTTATATATGTTAGTTACTATAAATATATATCAGTTTTAGTCAAGAAAGTTGACGTGATTTCGTTATAATTAGGTTTAAAGTTGATAAATATTAGCTGGCATCTTAGTTAGAGTCGAGGAGTTCAAGGTCATTAAAGGGTTAATTCTTCTTTTATTATCTGTTTCTCTCTCTCTTCCTCCATTTATCAACTCTATTTACCTCTTCCATCATTCGTAAAAAAAAAAAATTCAAAAAAATTTGAAAAAAAAAACTTTGACATCAGCAGAACGAGACGAATACACAGAGCCAGAAATATGTGAAAAAAGATAAATATTTAATGAGTTAGAGAGCGATAAAGAGAGAGAGAGAGAGAGAGAGAGAGAGAGAGAGAGAGAGAGAGAGAGAGAGAGAGAGAGAGAGATTGTGTGTGTGTGTGTGTGTGTGTGTGTGTGTGTGTGTGTGTGTGTGTGTGTGTGTGTGTGTGTGTGTGTGTGTGTGTGTGTGTGTGTAATAATTATTATTATTAAAAAATACAAGAGTGAAATAGTGTTAAATATTATATTAACGATAAATATAATTTGTTACAAACATATATCCTATACTTATAATACATTTAAGTAGCTCGTCAGGCATCAGATTGCAATCATTATAATATACAAGGCATTTTAACCACCTTATGTTAACAAAATTGTGATGTGTGGCTCTGTTGGATGCAAGATATATACTGCGCTTTTAAAAAAAATTTTGAGACTTAATAATAGACGCCAACTCACTAAGCTATAGACATGACCAATAAGTCTACTAACTGAAGTTGGTGCCTATATTTCGGTGAATGCAGTTTCAAAATGGTATTCTAATAATTTGTCCTGATGAGGTGTGAGAGAATGTAAAGAGGTAACATTAAGGAAACTAAATAGTGTTAGTAATGGTGTTGAAAGGAATAGTCATACGATAATTATTCTATCTTGCTGCAGGGAAAAGCTTAAGTAATTTTAGGCCTCGAGGTTTGCAAAGTCAATTACCTGATGGATCTTTATAATTTCTGGTAAAAATAATGCTTAGGTCAACTAATTACGCAATAAGCACACATACATACACGCACACACAGACAGACCGGCACAGGCACATGGACAGAGCAGAAAATGCTTGTGCTTTTGAGCTATAGTATATTTGAGCTATAGTATATAAAGAGAATGTCAACTGTATCATCCTTTTTGCCACAGAAATGACTATTTTTCTCATTTTCTCGAATGCTATTAAAGGTATTGGAAATATTTTTGCAGCATCTTATAGACATTTTAAAACCCTACAACTTTGTCTCAATACATTATTGCCTAAGACTAATAATCACGCAATAAAATGACGTTTTTAACCTTAATTTTAGTCATTTTCCGGTTAGAAAATAATAAAAGAAATATTTCCGTCACATAAACGGGAAAGAGCATATGAATTGAAGTTGTACATCTTCAATAAACCATAATAAGCTATATGGA
Source organism: Cancer borealis (assembly GCA_036785275.1). Taxonomy (NCBI): domain Eukaryota; kingdom Metazoa; phylum Arthropoda; class Malacostraca; order Decapoda; family Cancridae; genus Cancer; species Cancer borealis. Next base: position 17,490 of record JAXIVD010001747.1, read on the forward strand.
GCCAGTTTTCTTGAATTGAAATTTGTTGATTAAAATTGACCTGTAAGCATTAATTTGTATAGGAGAAACGTTTTTTCTCCGTAGACTTTAACGGCGCCCAAGTCTCTCCCGCAGGGAGACACTTTCTATTAAATAACTCGAAAAGTATGAGGTTAACGTAAAAGATGTATAGAGTCAATTAGATAGAGCAGAAAACGCTTGTTCTAATGAGCTATAGTATATTGAGTTTGGTTTCTAAACAACCGAGAAATTTGTCCTCTTCTTCCTCTTCTTCTTGTGACCTGTTCAGTTTGGTGGTGGGGGAGATTGGCTTTGCATCTGCATCCTCTTTTCAGTATTTTGGACTTATTTTGTCATTTTTTTTGCGTTCTATGGATTGTTTACGGTTTGTTTATTATTAATATATCTTAATTTAGGGTGCTGTAAGGTTTGTTTATGTTTAATTATGGTGTATTGGATATGTGAAAATAGTGATATTTTTGTCCTTTTTTTTGAGTTTTGATTTTTTTTGGGTTTGTTCATGGTTTTTATTGTGCTTAAATATGTTTTTACATATTATTCAATGGTTTATAGTGGTTTAATGTCACTATTGTTGTTTATTTACATTTTCGCATATTTTGAGTGTAAATGAATATCTTTTTATGAAATTAGTGTAACTTGAATATGATAAATAGTTATGTTGAAGCTGATTAGGTATTCTAGTCTTTGTTTTGAAATATATATCATTGTTTATCTCTGTCTCATAGACTCTGCCGGACCACTGACATCTGACGGGCCAGTGTAAGTACCAAAACATTTGATCAATTCCTCGCCTTACCTCTTTATCCTCAGCCTTATAATTAACAGGCAAGGTCAAATAAAAAATCTAGTATATTTTACAATCATTAATTACTTGCGTTGTTAAGTAACTAGGTTTATTTTGATGTTTGTTTACATATTGTAATGTTAATGTATTTTTTGCAATTCTTGGCAAAACTTGACCATACTTTCGCATAGCGTTGAGTTCATTGACTTTGCTATTTTTTTGTGTTTATTACGTATAATCAATAGTATTCTAAGGTTTATATTAGTTGAGATATAGGGATAATGTTTTTTCAAAAATTTGGTTATTTTCGTAGTTTTTTCAGCTTGTACGGTTTTATTATCATTCATTGTGTGTCTGAATAATTATTTATATCTTAATCTATGGTTTAGATTGGGTTAACTTGATTATTGTTGTTTGTTTGCTAAATTTGCACTTTTAATTGGTATATTTTCTATTTATTTTTTTCATGAAGTTAATGTGGTTTCAATATAAAAAATAGTTATGTAGAATCTCGTTAGGTATCATAATCTATTCTTTAAAGTATATATAACTGCTTCACGATGTGTACTAAAAATTCATATTTTCGTTTTATATATACGTCATCGAATACTACTTTTTTTCATTTTTCTAAACCATTAAAATTATTCATCATTTATTATTATATTATTCATTAGATTTCCTTAAACAATCGGGTATAATAAAATATAAGGAACAGGCCTGGTTTCCCGTCTTGAAAGGCGGGACTGTTTTCTTGTTTACATCGGCCGCCGTGACACCCACAACACTGGAACAACTAGAGGCTGTGGCACCACAGCCTGCACGGCTCCATCAAATTCCCAAGAAGAAGAAGAACACTGGAACAGAAGGTTAATTAACGCTCACTGTCGTCTCTCCACATCCGCAGACCAACAATAACAGACATCTTAGGTGGCTCTCAAGACCCTGGCCTGGCCTTCAAAGTACTCAAACACACCAGGACCTTCATCCAAAGGACAGGTCAACTCAACAGGATCTGATCCACTCATTCATCTGCAACCTGCACTTTAAATTAAATAAATTATTCAGGTAGTCATAAGGCAGAAATTTTGTTTAGGTAAGCCATTTATCTTGTCTGGCAGGCCCTGAGTCTTGTCAACGTAGGCTTCTGGAAGCTATTGGCAACACAGTTAGAAGTATGAGAGTACTATGCTGTACCTTCCACCTTGATAGAGGAATGAAGGAACTTGCACTAGGATGGCATGTAGGAAAGGCATTAATAATTCGACACCTTCCAGGATGGCTCTGCGAGGGGTCCGAGTGGTGGAGATGGCAGGGTTGGCTCCGGCTCCATTCTGCGGCATGATTATGGCAGACTTTGGTGCAAGTGTTGTCTGGATTGACAAGGTGAGAATAATGGCATAATGATATTAGATCTGATAGATAGATAGATATTAGATAAGAAAGGAAATAGATATTATGTTTGTGTGTGCGTGTGTCTGTCTGTCAGTCTGTGTGTGTGTGTGTCTGTGTGTGTGTGTCATACTGCCTACATAATGTGTGTATATGTGTATATATATATATATATATATATATATATATATATATATATATATATATATATATATATATATATATATATATATATATATTATATTGTGTGTGTATATATATATATATATATATATATATATATATATATATATATATATATATATATATCTCCGCAGTTGCCATCATACGCCCTCGTATCTATCAGTTAATGGGATTCCGTCGGCTCACCACAGATTCCTAGCATTTTCTCCATCGACCACTACATAAGTAAGCTGGTTAACTCTCTCATCGCTACTGTGAATAACTTTTGTATATATGTACCTAGTGTAGGGTATATTTAATCTTACTGCCGTTATCTCCTCTGCAGGGGCGTGTGCTAATGATATCTGTATCTTGCACACCGGAGGCGTATCAAATCAGGAGATTCAGAGCTGGTTGAGGATTCTACGTTTGAACTTTGCACTGTCTGTTAGCATAGGAGAGAGCGTGACGGGTGAGTGTGGGTGAGGCGCTTTATATAAGACTATATTTTATTCAGACTTTTAGTTTTGGTTTTGTCACTTGGTTTCTCACTATTACATTTTTTCTAAGACTATATATTTTTTTCTACAGTGATCAACCCTACTCCCACCATCACTGATCCATTCCCAGGCCACTCCGCAACCAGGGACTTTGAACATTGCGATACTTTTGGGGCACTAGAGGCTGTGGCACCACAGCCTGCACGGCCCCATCAAATTCCCAAGAAGAAGAAGAAGAAGTTAATTAACGCCATTACACTGCTTCATTAAGGTAATTATATATATCTTACCCATTAATTAGGGGTTGGAATGGGTCAGTGGGTGGCTGTAATGAGATATACAAGTAGAAGATGATGATTGAAAGACAGGTTAATTTATATAATTACCGCCATTACACTGCATCATTAAGGTATAATTATAAGCTGTACGAGGCTGTTAAGTGACTATATAAAAATAATCTTAAAGAGAAAATACGGTATTATTTTACATTTTCACCAGAATGCTCTAGAGAATATTGTCCAAGTGTTTAGAGATACGGCAGTCATACCCTGTTGTCATCCGCTATTGGTACGGCAGTGTGTCTTATTATTGACCTGGTAAAGCATTTTTCGAGTTATGTTATGTTAGGTACGGTTTGGTTCAGTTATATAAGCTTTTTACCCCAAAGCTAGGCAACTGCCGTACCTATATGGGAGCACCGTAAGGATACGGCACTCATTATGGTTATAATAGGTTAGGTTAGGTCCGGTTTGGTTCGGTTGAAATATAAAAAGCTTATATAACCGTACCTAACCGAACCTAACACATAACTGGCTGCCGTACCCTGATTTGTACAGCTGCCGTACCTCTAATTACTGTTTACTTGTAATGTTGTTTTAAGCTGTTTTATATGCTGTTTAATGCTGTTATATATGCTGTTTTAATGCTACCTTACTAAACATGAAAGGCTTACTCAACAGATACATGAATTCGGGGAGTCAATACGTACATGAATTCTAGGAGTCAATACGTACATGAATTCTAGGAGTTGACTGTTAGGTTGTATAGAATCATTTAAACAAGAGATTTTAGAAAGAATTATATCTAGTACTTACGCGATGCAATGTTTTCTTGTCTCTCGGAGGTTTTGTCAACTTGTGTCGATGAAAATGTTGCTGAAAGACGTCAACTCGGCCTGTAAGATAAATAATAATAATAATAATAATAACTAAGCTCAACAATAGTTCCCCAAGACTCTTATATAAAACACATTTCAACACAACCGCATTAATTACAGTGAAAAATACGAAACACTACAATATAACCAGTGATAATCAACTTAGCTCCCCCACTACCAACACATTTTCTCATTTCACATCAAGAAACATTTTTACCAGTAACTCAAATTGATCACTACACCACAATATCTGTTATCATCATCCTGAGCAGCTACTATCATTGTCTTATCTAAAGGTACAGTTCTCGCCGGCATCTTATCTGAACACATCTCTTGAAGGTATTGATGTTTTGATCTGATACAGCTTAACACACCCTGATACACCCTACAGAACATGTTAATCAGCTATAACTAGAAATGTGATGTGTAGACTGACTTGAGATGAAATATAATTCGTGATAATACTATACTTTATTACCACTACTTATTATATTGATTCTGGTGAGTAATTGGTGTTATTTATATCATATACCTAATTATTATATGACTAAAGTTGGATTATTTTTTAGACCTAACCTTGTTCATGGCTGTTAGGTTAGAATAATGACATTATTATTATATAGTGATTAAGTTTACAATATGAGAAACTCAAAATTCATAATAATTAATATGATAAGTACTTTCAATAAATCTAATTCATCTTGGTGGCAAGTTTGTGCCTATAGAAGCACATGGTATGGTGTGAGTATGTCAGTTTGGACAATATTTTTAGTGAGGATAAATTATTCAGGTAGTCATAAGGCAGAAATTTTGTTTAGGTAAGCCATTTATCTTGTCTGGCAGGCCCTGAGTCTTGTCAACGTAGACTTCTGGAAGCTATTGGCAACACAGTTAGAAGTATGAGAGTACTATGCTGTACCTTCCACCTTGATAGAGGAATGAAGGAACTTGCACTAGGATGGCATGTAGGAAAGGCATTAATAATTCGACACCTTCCAGGATGGCTCTGCGAGGGGTCCGAGTGGTGGAGATGGCAGGGTTGGCTCCGGCTCCATTCTGCGGCATGATTATGGCAGACTTTGGTGCAAGTGTTGTCTGGATTGACAAGGTGAGAATAATGGCATAATGATATTAGATCTGATAGATAGATAGATATTAGATAAGAAAGGAAATAGATATTATGTTTGTGTGTGCGTGTGTCTGTCTGTCAGTCTGTGTGTGTGTGTGTCTGTGTGTGTGTGTCATACTGCCTACATAATGTGTGTATATGTGTTTATATATATATATATATATATATATATATATATATATATATATATATATATATATATATATATATATATATATATATATATATATATATATATATATATATATATATATATATATATATATATATATATATATTATATTGTGTGTGTATATATATATATATATATATCCGCAGTTGCCATCATACGCCCTCGTATCTATCAGTTAATGGGATTCCGTCGGCTCACCACAGCTTAGGTCAACTAATTACGCAATAAGCACACATACATACACGCACACACAGACAGACCGGCACAGGCACATGGACAGAGCAGAAAATGCTTGTGCTTTTGAGCTATAGTATATTTGAGCTATAGTATATAAAGAGAATGTCAACTGTATCATCCTTTTTGCCACAGAAATGACTATTTTTCTCATTTTCTCGAATGCTATTAAAGGTATTGGAAATATTTTTGCAGCATCTTATAGACATTTTAAAACCCTACAACTTTGTCTCAATACATTATTGCCTAAGACTAATAATCACGCAATAAAATGACGTTTTTAACCTTAATTTTAGTCATTTTCCGGTTAGAAAATAATAAAAGAAATATTTCCGTCACATAAACGGGAAAGAGCATATGAATTGAAGTTGTACATCTTCAATAAACCATAATAAGCTATATGGAGCCAGTTTTCTTGAATTGAAATTTGTTGATTAAAATTGACCTGTAAGCATTAATTTGTATAGGAGAAACGTTTTTTCTCCGTAGACTTTAACGGCGCCCAAGTCTCTCCCGCAGGGAGACACTTTCTATTAAATAACTCGAAAAGTATGAGGTTAACGTAAAAGATGTATAGAGTCAATTAGATAGAGCAGAAAACGCTTGTTCTAATGAGCTATAGTATATTGAGTTTGGTTTCTAAACAACCGAGAAATTTGTCCTCTTCTTCCTCTTCTTCTTGTGACCTGTTCAGTTTGGTGGTGGGGGAGATTGGCTTTGCATCTGCATCCTCTTTTCAGTATTTTGGACTTATTTTGTCATTTTTTTTGCGTTCTATGGATTGTTTACGGTTTGTTTATTATTAATATATCTTAATTTAGGGTGCTGTAAGGTTTGTTTATGTTTAATTATGGTGTATTGGATATGTGAAAATAGTGATATTTTTGTCCTTTTTTTTGAGTTTTGATTTTTTTTGGGTTTGTTCATGGTTTTTATTGTGCTTAAATATGTTTTTACATATTATTCAATGGTTTATAGTGGTTTAATGTCACTATTGTTGTTTATTTACATTTTCGCATATTTTGAGTGTAAATGAATATCTTTTTATGAAATTAGTGTAACTTGAATATGATAAATAGTTATGTTGAAGCTGATTAGGTATTCTAGTCTTTGTTTTGAAATATATATCATTGTTTATCTCTGTCTCATAGACTCTGCCGGACCACTGACATCTGACGGGCCAGTGTAAGTACCAAAACATTTGATCAATTCCTCGCCTTACCTCTTTATCCTCAGCCTTATAATTAACAGGCAAGGTCAAATAAAAAATCTAGTATATTTTACAATCATTAATTACTTGCGTTGTTAAGTAACTAGGTTTATTTTGATGTTTGTTTACATATTGTAATGTTAATGTATTTTTTGCAATTCTTGGCAAAACTTGACCATACTTTCGCATAGCGTTGAGTTCATTGACTTTGCTATTTTTTTGTGTTTATTACGTATAATCAATAGTATTCTAAGGTTTATATTAGTTGAGATATAGGGATAATGTTTTTTCAAAAATTTGGTTATTTTCGTAGTTTTTTCAGCTTGTACGGTTTTATTATCATTCATTGTGTGTCTGAATAATTATTTATATCTTAATCTATGGTTTAGATTGGGTTAACTTGATTATTGTTGTTTGTTTGCTAAATTTGCACTTTTAATTGGTATATTTTCTATTTATTTTTTTCATGAAGTTAATGTGGTTTCAATATAAAAAATAGTTATGTAGAATCTCGTTAGGTATCATAATCTATTCTTTAAAGTATATATAACTGCTTCACGATGTGTACTAAAAATTCATATTTTCGTTTTATATATACGTCATCGAATACTACTTTTTTTCATTTTTCTAAACCATTAAAATTATTCATCATTTATTATTATATTATTCATTAGATTTCCTTAAACAATCGGGTATAATAAAATATAAGGAACAGGCCTGGTTTCCCGTCTTGAAAGGCGGGACTGTTTTCTTGTTTACATCGGCCGCCGTGACACCCACAACACTGGAACAACTAGAGGCTGTGGCACCACAGCCTGCACGGCTCCATCAAATTCCCAAGAAGAAGAAGAACACTGGAACAGAAGGTTAATTAACGCTCACTGTCGTCTCTCCACATCCGCAGACCAACAATAACAGACATCTTAGGTGGCTCTCAAGACCCTGGCCTGGCCTTCAAAGTACTCAAACACACCAGGACCTTCATCCAAAGGACAGGTCAACTCAACAGGATCTGATCCACTCATTCATCTGCAACCTGCACTTTAAATTAAATAAATTATTCAGGTAGTCATAAGGCAGAAATTTTGTTTAGGTAAGCCATTTATCTTGTCTGGCAGGCCCTGAGTCTTGTCAACGTAGGCTTCTGGAAGCTATTGGCAACACAGTTAGAAGTATGAGAGTACTATGCTGTACCTTCCACCTTGATAGAGGAATGAAGGAACTTGCACTAGGATGGCATGTAGGAAAGGCATTAATAATTCGACACCTTCCAGGATGGCTCTGCGAGGGGTCCGAGTGGTGGAGATGGCAGGGTTGGCTCCGGCTCCATTCTGCGGCATGATTATGGCAGACTTTGGTGCAAGTGTTGTCTGGATTGACAAGGTGAGAATAATGGCATAATGATATTAGATCTGATAGATAGATAGATATTAGATAAGAAAGGAAATAGATATTATGTTTGTGTGTGCGTGTGTCTGTCTGTCAGTCTGTGTGTGTGTGTGTCTGTGTGTGTGTGTCATACTGCCTACATAATGTGTGTATATGTGTATATATATATATATATATATATATATATATATATATATATATATATATATATATATATATATATATATATATATATATTTATATTGTGTGTGTATATATATATATATATATATATATATATATATATATATATATATATATATATATATATATATATATATATATCTCCGCAGTTGCCATCATACGCCCTCGTATCTATCAGTTAATGGGATTCCGTCGGCTCACCACAGATTCCTAGCATTTTCTCCATCGACCACTACATAAGTAAGCTGGTTAACTCTCTCATCGCTACTGTGAATAACTTTTGTATATATGTACCTAGTGTAGGGTATATTTAATCTTACTGCCGTTATCTCCTCTGCAGGGGCGTGTGCTAATGATATCTGTATCTTGCACACCGGAGGCGTATCAAATCAGGAGATTCAGAGCTGGTTGAGGATTCTACGTTTGAACTTTGCACTGTCTGTTAGCATAGGAGAGAGCGTGACGGGTGAGTGTGGGTGAGGCGCTTTATATAAGACTATATTTTATTCAGACTTTTAGTTTTGGTTTTGTCACTTGGTTTCTCACTATTACATTTTTTCTAAGACTATATATTTTTTTCTACAGTGATCAACCCTACTCCCACCATCACTGATCCATTCCCAGGCCACTCCGCAACCAGGGACTTTGAACATTGCGATACTTTTGGGGCACTAGAGGCTGTGGCACCACAGCCTGCACGGCCCCATCAAATTCCCAAGAAGAAGAAGAAGAAGTTAATTAACGCCATTACACTGCTTCATTAAGGTAATTATATATATCTTACCCATTAATTAGGGGTTGGAATGGGTCAGTGGGTGGCTGTAATGAGATATACAAGTAGAAGATGATGATTGAAAGACAGGTTAATTTATATAATTACCGCCATTACACTGCATCATTAAGGTATAATTATAAGCTGTACGAGGCTGTTAAGTGACTATATAAAAATAATCTTAAAGAGAAAATACGGTATTATTTTACATTTTCACCAGAATGCTCTAGAGAATATTGTCCAAGTGTTTAGAGATACGGCAGTCATACCCTGTTGTCATCCGCTATTGGTACGGCAGTGTGTCTTATTATTGACCTGGTAAAGCATTTTTCGAGTTATGTTATGTTAGGTACGGTTTGGTTCAGTTATATAAGCTTTTTACCCCAAAGCTAGGCAACTGCCGTACCTATATGGGAGCACCGTAAGGATACGGCACTCATTATGGTTATAATAGGTTAGGTTAGGTCCGGTTTGGTTCGGTTGAAATATAAAAAGCTTATATAACCGTACCTAACCGAACCTAACACATAACTGGCTGCCGTACCCTGATTTGTACAGCTGCCGTACCTCTAATTACTGTTTACTTGTAATGTTGTTTTAAGCTGTTTTATATGCTGTTTAATGCTGTTATATATGCTGTTTTAATGCTACCTTACTAAACATGAAAGGCTTACTCAACAGATACATGAATTCGGGGAGTCAATACGTACATGAATTCTAGGAGTCAATACGTACATGAATTCTAGGAGTTGACTGTTAGGTTGTATAGAATCATTTAAACAAGAGATTTTAGAAAGAATTATATCTAGTACTTACGCGATGCAATGTTTTCTTGTCTCTCGGAGGTTTTGTCAACTTGTGTCGATGAAAATGTTGCTGAAAGACGTCAACTCGGCCTGTAAGATAAATAATAATAATAATAATAATAACTAAGCTCAACAATAGTTCCCCAAGACTCTTATATAAAACACATTTCAACACAACCGCATTAATTACAGTGAAAAATACGAAACACTACAATATAACCAGTGATAATCAACTTAGCTCCCCCACTACCAACACATTTTCTCATTTCACATCAAGAAACATTTTTACCAGTAACTCAAATTGATCACTACACCACAATATCTGTTATCATCATCCTGAGCAGCTACTATCATTGTCTTATCTAAAGGTACAGTTCTCGCCGGCATCTTATCTGAACACATCTCTTGAAGGTATTGATGTTTTGATCTGATACAGCTTAACACACCCTGATACACCCTACAGAACATGTTAATCAGCTATAACTAGAAATGTGATGTGTAGACTGACTTGAGATGAAATATAATTCGTGATAATACTATACTTTATTACCACTACTTATTATATTGATTCTGGTGAGTAATTGGTGTTATTTATATCATATACCTAATTATTATATGACTAAAGTTGGATTATTTTTTAGACCTAACCTTGTTCATGGCTGTTAGGTTAGAATAATGACATTATTATTATATAGTGATTAAGTTTACAATATGAGAAACTCAAAATTCATAATAATTAATATGATAAGTACTTTCAATAAATCTAATTCATCTTGGTGGCAAGTTTGTGCCTATAGAAGCACATGGTATGGTGTGAGTATGTCAGTTTGGACAATATTTTTAGTGAGGATAAATTATTCAGGTAGTCATAAGGCAGAAATTTTGTTTAGGTAAGCCATTTATCTTGTCTGGCAGGCCCTGAGTCTTGTCAACGTAGACTTCTGGAAGCTATTGGCAACACAGTTAGAAGTATGAGAGTACTATGCTGTACCTTCCACCTTGATAGAGGAATGAAGGAACTTGCACTAGGATGGCATGTAGGAAAGGCATTAATAATTCGACACCTTCCAGGATGGCTCTGCGAGGGGTCCGAGTGGTGGAGATGGCAGGGTTGGCTCCGGCTCCATTCTGCGGCATGATTATGGCAGACTTTGGTGCAAGTGTTGTCTGGATTGACAAGGTGAGAATAATGGCATAATGATATTAGATCTGATAGATAGATAGATATTAGATAAGAAAGGAAATAGATATTATGTTTGTGTGTGCGTGTGTCTGTCTGTCAGTCTGTGTGTGTGTGTGTCTGTGTGTGTGTGTCATACTGCCTACATAATGTGTGTATATGTGTATATATATATATATATATATATATATATATATATATATATATATATATATATATATATATATATATATATATTATATATATATATATATATATATATATATATATATATATATATATATATATATATATTATATTGTGTGTGTATATATATATATATATATATCCGCAGTTGCCATCATACGCCCTCGTATCTATCAGTTAATGGGATTCCGTCGGCTCACCACAGCTTAGGTCAACTAATTACGCAATAAGCACACATACATACACGCACACACAGACAGACCGGCACAGGCACATGGACAGAGCAGAAAATGCTTGTGCTTTTGAGCTATAGTATATTTGAGCTATAGTATATAAAGAGAATGTCAACTGTATCATCCTTTTTGCCACAGAAATGACTATTTTTCTCATTTTCTCGAATGCTATTAAAGGTATTGGAAATATTTTTGCAGCATCTTATAGACATTTTAAAACCCTACAACTTTGTCTCAATACATTATTGCCTAAGACTAATAATCACGCAATAAAATGACGTTTTTAACCTTAATTTTAGTCATTTTCCGGTTAGAAAATAATAAAAGAAATATTTCCGTCACATAAACGGGAAAGAGCATATGAATTGAAGTTGTACATCTTCAATAAACCATAATAAGCTATATGGAGCCAGTTTTCTTGAATTGAAATTTGTTGATTAAAATTGACCTGTAAGCATTAATTTGTATAGGAGAAACGTTTTTTCTCCGTAGACTTTAACGGCGCCCAAGTCTCTCCCGCAGGGAGACACTTTCTATTAAATAACTCGAAAAGTATGAGGTTAACGTAAAAGATGTATAGAGTCAATTAGATAGAGCAGAAAACGCTTGTTCTAATGAGCTATAGTATATTGAGTTTGGTTTCTAAACAACCGAGAAATTTGTCCTCTTCTTCCTCTTCTTCTTGTGACCTGTTCAGTTTGGTGGTGGGGGAGATTGGCTTTGCATCTGCATCCTCTTTTCAGTATTTTGGACTTATTTTGTCATTTTTTTTGCGTTCTATGGATTGTTTACGGTTTGTTTATTATTAATATATCTTAATTTAGGGTGCTGTAAGGTTTGTTTATGTTTAATTATGGTGTATTGGATATGTGAAAATAGTGATATTTTTGTCCTTTTTTTTGAGTTTTGATTTTTTTTGGGTTTGTTCATGGTTTTTATTGTGCTTAAATATGTTTTTACATATTATTCAATGGTTTATAGTGGTTTAATGTCACTATTGTTGTTTATTTACATTTTCGCATATTTTGAGTGTAAATGAATATCTTTTTATGAAATTAGTGTAACTTGAATATGATAAATAGTTATGTTGAAGCTGATTAGGTATTCTAGTCTTTGTTTTGAAATATATATCATTGTTTATCTCTGTCTCATAGACTCTGCCGGACCACTGACATCTGACGGGCCAGTGTAAGTACCAAAACATTTGATCAATTCCTCGCCTTACCTCTTTATCCTCAGCCTTATAATTAACAGGCAAGGTCAAATAAAAAATCTAGTATATTTTACAATCATTAATTACTTGCGTTGTTAAGTAACTAGGTTTATTTTGATGTTTGTTTACATATTGTAATGTTAATGTATTTTTTGCAATTCTTGGCAAAACTTGACCATACTTTCGCATAGCGTTGAGTTCATTGACTTTGCTATTTTTTTGTGTTTATTACGTATAATCAATAGTATTCTAAGGTTTATATTAGTTGAGATATAGGGATAATGTTTTTTCAAAAATTTGGTTATTTTCGTAGTTTTTTCAGCTTGTACGGTTTTATTATCATTCATTGTGTGTCTGAATAATTATTTATATCTTAATCTATGGTTTAGATTGGGTTAACTTGATTATTGTTGTTTGTTTGCTAAATTTGCACTTTTAATTGGTATATTTTCTATTTATTTTTTTCATGAAGTTAATGTGGTTTCAATATAAAAAATAGTTATGTAGAATCTCGTTAGGTATCATAATCTATTCTTTAAAGTATATATAACTGCTTCACGATGTGTACTAAAAATTCATATTTTCGTTTTATATATACGTCATCGAATACTACTTTTTTTCATTTTTCTAAACCATTAAAATTATTCATCATTTATTATTATATTATTCATTAGATTTCCTTAAACAATCGGGTATAATAAAATATAAGGAACAGGCCTGGTTTCCCGTCTTGAAAGGCGGGACTGTTTTCTTGTTTACATCGGCCGCCGTGACACCCACAACACTGGAACAACTAGAGGCTGTGGCACCACAGCCTGCACGGCTCCATCAAATTCCCAAGAAGAAGAAGAACACTGGAACAGAAGGTTAATTAACGCTCACTGTCGTCTCTCCACATCCGCAGACCAACAATAACAGACATCTTAGGTGGCTCTCAAGACCCTGGCCTGGCCTTCAAAGTACTCAAACACACCAGGACCTTCATCCAAAGGACAGGTCAACTCAACAGGATCTGATCCACTCATTCATCTGCAACCTGCACTTTAAATTAAATAAATTATTCAGGTAGTCATAAGGCAGAAATTTTGTTTAGGTAAGCCATTTATCTTGTCTGGCAGGCCCTGAGTCTTGTCAACGTAGGCTTCTGGAAGCTATTGGCAACACAGTTAGAAGTATGAGAGTACTATGCTGTACCTTCCACCTTGATAGAGGAATGAAGGAACTTGCACTAGGATGGCATGTAGGAAAGGCATTAATAATTCGACACCTTCCAGGATGGCTCTGCGAGGGGTCCGAGTGGTGGAGATGGCAGGGTTGGCTCCGGCTCCATTCTGCGGCATGATTATGGCAGACTTTGGTGCAAGTGTTGTCTGGATTGACAAGGTGAGAATAATGGCATAATGATATTAGATCTGATAGATAGATAGATATTAGATAAGAAAGGAAATAGATATTATGTTTGTGTGTGCGTGTGTCTGTCTGTCAGTCTGTGTGTGTGTGTGTCTGTGTGTGTGTGTCATACTGCCTACATAATGTGTGTATATGTGTTTATATATATATATATATATATATATATATATATATATATATATATATATATATATATATATATATATATATATATATATATATATATATATATATATATATTTATATTGTGTGTGTATATATATATATATATATATATCCGCAGTTGCCATCATACGCCCTCGTATCTATCAGTTAATGGGATTCCGTCGGCTCACCACAGCTTAGGTCAACTAATTACGCAATAAGCACACATACATACACGCACACACAGACAGACCGGCACAGGCACATGGACAGAGCAGAAAATGCTTGTGCTTTTGAGCTATAGTATATTTGAGCTATAGTATATAAAGAGAATGTCAACTGTATCATCCTTTTTGCCACAGAAATTACTATTTTTCTCATTTTCTCGAATGCTATTAAAGGTATTGGAAATATTTTTGCAGCATCTTATAGACATTTTAAAACCCTACAACTTTGTCTCAATACATTATTGCCTAAGACTAATAATCACGCAATAAAATGACGTTTTTAACCTTAATTTTAGTCATTTTCCGGTTAGAAAATAATAAAAGAAATATTTCCGTCACATAAACGGGAAAGAGCATATGAATTGAAGTTGTACATCTTCAATAAACCATAATAAGCTATATGGAGCCAGTTTTCTTGAATTGAAATTTGTTGATTAAAATTGACCTGTAAGCATTAATTTGTATAGGAGAAACGTTTTTTCTCCGCAGAATTTAACGGCGCCCAAGTCTCTCCCGCAGGGAGACACTTTCTATTAAATAACTCGAAAAGTATGAGGTTAACGTAAAAGATGTATAGAGTCAATTAGATAGAGCAGAAAACGCTTGTTCTAATGAGCTATAGTATATTGAGTTTGGTTTCTAAACAACCGAGAAATTTGTCCTCTTCTTCCTCTTCTTCTTGTGACCTGTTCAGTTTGGTGGTGGGGGAGATTGGCTTTGCATCTGCATCCTCTTTTCAGTATTTTGGACTTATTTTGTCATTTTTTTTGCGTTCTATGGATTGTTTACGGTTTGTTTATTATTAATATATCTTAATTTAGGGTGCTGTAAGGTTTGTTTATGTTTAATTATGGTGTATTGGATATGTGAAAATAGTGATATTTTTGTCCTTTTTTTTGAGTTTTGATTTTTTTTGGGTTTGTTCATGGTTTTTATTGTGCTTAAATATGTTTTTACATATTATTCAATGGTTTATAGTGGTTTAATGTCACTATTGTTGTTTATTTACATTTTCGCATATTTTGAGTGTAAATGAATATCTTTTTATGAAATTAGTGTAACTTGAATATGACAAATAGTTATGTTGAAGCTGATTAGGTATTCTAGTCTTTGTTTTGAAATATATATCATTGTTTATCTCTGTCTCATAGACTCTGCCGGACCACTGACATCTGACGGGCCAGTGTAAGTACCAAAACATTTGATCAATTCCTCGCCTTACCTCTTTATCCTCAGCCTTATAATTAACAGGCAAGGTCAAATAAAAAATCTAGTATATTTTACAATCATTAATTACTTGCGTTGTTAAGTAACTAGGTTTATTTTGATGTTTGTTTACATATTGTAATGTTAATGTATTTTTTGCAATTCTTGGCAAAACTTGACCATACTTTCGCATAGCGTTGAGTTCATTGACTTTGCTATTTTTTTGTGTTTATTACGTATAATCAATAGTATTCTAAGGTTTATATTAGTTGAGATATAGGGATAATGTTTTTTCAACATTTTGGTTATTTTCTTAGTTTTTTCAGCTTGTACGGTTTTATTATCATTCATTGTGTGTCTGAATAATTCTTTATATCTTAATCTATGGTTTAGATTGGATTAACTTGATTATTGTTGTTTGTTTGCTAAATTTGCACTTTTAATTGGTATATTTTCTATTTATTTTTTTCATGAAGTTAATGTGATTTCAATATAGAAAATAGTTATGTAGAATCTCGTTAGGTATCATAATCTATTCTTTAAAGTATATATAACTGCTTCACGATGTGTAATAAAAATTCATATTTTCGTTTTATATATACGTCATCGAATACTACTTTTTTTCATTTTTCTAAACCATTAAAATTATTCATCATTTATTATTATATTATTCATTAGATTTCCTTAAACAATCGGGTATAATAAAATATAAGGAACAGGCCTGGTTTCCCGTCTTGAAAGGCGGGACTGTTTTCTTGTTTACATCGGCCGCCGTGACACCCACAACACTGGAACAACAGGATAATTTTCAACAACCTCCTGCACACTCACTACCACAACTCCCTCCACATATACACTGACGCTCCCTTCTCCCAACACCTCCCTCTGTTGGAGCTGCTATGTATGTCCCAGTACGTAACACTGCCACTGCCTGGAGGCTTCCGGCCTCTGCCTCCATTCTGACGGCAGAACTCTTTGCAATCAGAGAGGGCCTCAGGTTTGCCACCACACTCACCTCCCCTTGCTCAGTCACTCTCTTCTCAGACTCCCTCTCAGCCCTCCAACTCATCCGGCGCCACCGCCCCAAAACACACCACTCCCTCTGCTTCACCATTCACCACTTTCTTCTCCAACTGTCCTCTTCTGGCTTCTCCATCCACCTTCAGTGGGTCCCCTCACACGTCGGCATCATGGGTAATACAGTGGCCGATAGAGCGGCAGCGGAAGCACACTCCCACCCCTTCCCCATACACCTCCCCACTGACCAGACTGACTCACTGACTAACCTCCACACAGCCTGTAGACTACACTGGGACACAGACCTGACTAACGCCCTACAGTACACCTCACTTGGACGCATTAGACAAGACACACGACACCACTGGTGGACCTACTCTCCCAGCCGTGCCCTTGACACTGCCGTCACCAGACTCAGAATTGGACACAGCCGCCTAAACTCCCACCTACACAAGCTGGGCATGACTGATGACCCCCACTGCCCTTGGTGCCCTACACAACCAGACACCCCAGAACACCTCCTACTTCACTGTCCTCGTCACCACTCCCACCGCATGGCACTCCTTCACTCACTGTCGTCTCTCCACATCCGCAGACCAACAATAACAGACATCTTAGGTGGCTCTCAAGATCCTGGCCTGGCCTTCAAAGTACTCAAACACACCAGGACCTTTCTCCAAAGGACAGGTCAACTCAACAGGATCTGATCCACTCATTCATCTGCAACCTGCACTTTTGGGGCACTAGAGGCTGTGGCACCACAGCCTGCACTGCCCCATCAAATTCCCAAGAAGAAGAAGAACACTGGAACAGAAGGTTAATTAACGCCATTACACTGCTTCATTAAGGTAATTATATATATCTTACCCATTAATTAAGGGTTGGAATGGGTCAATGGGTGGCTGTAATGAGATATACAAGTAGAAGATGATGATTGAAAGACAGGTTAATTTATATACAATCACCCAGTAGTGGACCAGATGGTCTTCCAAGCATTGTGTTTAGGAAGTGTGCTACAGTCTTGTGTTACCCTTTGTTTCTCATATTTAAGAAAAGTATTACTTCTATGAAGGTTCCCTCTATTTGGAAGACAGCCAATGTTATGCCGCTATTCAAAGGTGGTATTCATTCAAATCCGATTAACTACCGGCCCATCAGTTTGACCTCAATTTGCTCCAAATTTCTTGAGAGAATAATTGCATCTCAACTTTATGAATATCTTGGTGATCACAATTTGCTCTCTCCTTTTCAATTTGGTTTTCGTGCAGGTCTGTCTGTCTCAGATCAACTACTCTTAGCTTATGAGTATGTAAGTAAAAATGTAGACTGTGGCTGGGCAGTGGATGTACTTTATTTTGACTATAGAAAAGCATTTGACCTAGTGAATCATGAGTCCTTTTGACAAAATTATCTTTTATTGGCATCTCCAATCCTGTGCTTGGTTGGCTGAGTGACTTTCTGTGTAATCGTACCATGAAAGTAGTTGTGCATAACTCCTCCAGTCACAGTGTCAACGTCTGTAGTGGTGTACCTCAGGGTTCTGTTATCGGTCCTTTACTTGTCTTAATTTATATTAACCATGTAACATCTGGCCTTACCAGTAAATTTGTGTTGTTTGCAGATGATTTGAAATTATATCTTGCTTTACCTTCTGACAAATCTAGTGGCTCTGTTGAAAGTTTTCTTTTACAAAATGATGTCAGTGTGTTGCAGCGAAGAAGTGAGTCCTGGGGCCTCTCCTTCTCTGTCAATAAGTGTGCCCGTATCCACTTCTCTAGACCCAATGTAGATCCTGGCTATGGTTATTTCATAGGTGATAACCCCATTCCCAACAAACAGTCTTTTAGGGACTGCGGCATCTTAGTCGACTCCTCCTTAAAATTCCACCTGCATATCAATGAAGTATGTGGTAAGGGTAATGGAGTTGCTAATTCTATCCTTAGAGGTACTGTCTGCAGGTCTCCGGAGTTTATGCTTCAGGTTTTTATTACTCACATCCGTCCTATTATTGAGTTTGGTAGTGTGTTGTGGAATACTGGTTATGTGGGGGATTTGCGTAAGCTGGAATCAGTTCAGAGAAGATGGACAAAGAAAATCATTGGTTATGCGGGCTTTCCTTACTCAGTTAGGCTGTCCACGTTGAATTTATTTTCCATTAAAGGCAGATTACTTGGTGCTGATTTGATCTTAGTTTGGAAGATTATGACCAGACAGTGTCCTTGTTACATAAGAACATAAGAAATTAGGAGACTGCAAGAGGCCAGTTAATGACCTATACGAGGCAGTTCCTTGTTCCCCACCCTTGGAATAATCCAATATTTAGCCATCCCACCTGTCATCCCTATCCATACTCTCATCCAGCCGTCTTTTAAAGCTATCTATTGACTCAGCACTTACTACGTGTCTATCCAGCCTATTCCAATCCTTCACGACTCTGTTTGTGAACCAATATCTACCTATGTCTGTCCTGAATCTAAGTTTTTCTAGCTTGTACCCATTTCCACGTGTCCTATCCTGGCTACTTAATTCTAAAACCTGATCAATGTTTCCCTTATTAATTCCTTTTACCCATTTGAAAACCTCAATCATATCCCCTCTTGCCCTCCTTCTCTCTAGGGAGTGGAGATTAAGACGTTTTAACCTATCTTTGTAGGGTAAATTTCTCAGCCCCTGAATCATCTTGGTCATTCTTCTCTGAACTGCCTCCAAGGAGCCTATATCCTTCCTATAATAAGGGGACCAAAATTGAGCTGCATAATCTAGGTGGGGTCTAACTAGCGCTAAATACAACCTCAGAATGACCTCAGAACTCCTATTTGTCACACACCTACTAATAAATCCCAGTATCTTGTTGGCTCTATTTCTAGCTATAATACACTGTTCCCTGGGGCGCAAGTCACTGCTTATTTGAACTCCTAAATCCCTCACACTATATGACCTTCCTAAGGTAGTGTCATTTAATGTGTAGTCTACAGACCTATTTCCTTTACCTACGCTCATAATGCTACACTTGTTAACATTAAACTGCATCTGCCATTTCTCTGACCACTCGTACAGCCTATTTAAGTCATCCTGCAGCATCCTAGCATCGTCTAAATTCTTTACCTGTCTTCCTATCTTTGTGTCATCGGCAAATTTACTGATATCACTATTTATTCCTGTCTCTAAGTCATTTATATAAATTATGAATAACAATGGTCCTAATACTGATCCCTGTGGTACCCCACTAGTGATATTACCCCATTCTGATTTCTTCCTATCTATTTTTGTTTATGTGATATGTTTGAG
>JAXIVD010001747.1:40000-52500 GCA_036785275.1 Cancer borealis
AAACCCACAACCTTTAGTTCATAGTTATAGGAAGGATATAGGCTCCTTGGAGGTAGTTCAAATGGGTAAAAGGAATTAATAAGGGAAACATTGATCAGGTTTTAGAATTTAGTAGCCAGGATAGGACACGTGGAAATGGGTACAAGCTAGAAAAACTTAGATTCAGGACAGACCTAGGTAGATATTGGTTCACTAACAGAGTGGTGAATGATTGGAATAGGCTGGGTAGACAGGTAGTAAGTGCTGAGTCAATAGATAGCTTTAAAAGACGGTTAGATGAGAGTATGGATAGGGATGACAGGTGGGATGGCTAAATATTGGATTATTCCAAGGGTGGGGGACAAGGAACTGCCTCGTGTAGGTCATTAACTGGCCTCTTGCAGTCTCCTCATTTCTTATGTTCTTATGTTCACAAGCCGAGCACTGCACCACAGAGCCATCCAGTCCCTAGTCACAACATTCTTTCCAATCTTTAAAACTTCACCTAATCCTTTCCACCAATCTAGTAAACTCTGGAACTCTCTTCCTTTGTCTGTTTTTCCATCTGCCTATGACTTAAACTTTTTCAAAAGGGAAGTGTCAATGTGAACACGCCTCTAATGTTAACTGGACCTCCAACCCTTGCTTCTGTTCCTCCCACTGTCTTCTTTACAGGGTCTGGCAACAAGCGGGAGGCTTTTTAAACATATTTTTGTTGTGCCTTAGCCAGTACCCTTTTAATGTAGAAAAATCACAGGCTTCGTTCCACATAAAACACCTTAATTTACACAATAACAAGACTCAGTTACTACATCTTTGTTATTCTGTGTTATGTAACTATTCCAATATGTACGTGAATATTATTGATTTGTTTGTGTGTATGTTTAGGGCTATGAGGACATTATTAATGTGTGTGTGTGTTTGTTTGCTAAGACATTGTTACCTGAGTTGAAGGTTGCAGCGTCATCAGGTCATTAGGTTTTAAAATGTGTCAGCGAGTGTAAATTTGGACATGGAAGGAATGGTTTGCAATAGAAGCAGTGTTGTTGTTATGAGGTGATAGTGGTGTAGATATAAGAATGACTTGTGATGGATATTTCATAGGTCAATGAACACATGTGTATTAGTGACCACTTTATTCACCTAAATTATATTATATTAAAACCTTCCTTAGATATTGACAAGCTCACGGGAGAGAGCAAGACAAGACATCTTTATTTAGATTGTCATAAGAATTAAAGAAAGTAACTTACAGCTTCCCTTCTCTTTCCAGGTGCAAGGCGAGGCAAGATGGATAAAATACTGGAGTCACCATCAAGTGTGCTTTTTAACTGCAATCAAAGTCACATACATTGCAAAGGAATGAAGAAACACAAGTGATGATGTTCTCTTGACAACTTCCCGACAGTGTGTGTGTACAGTGGTGATGACTCCAAACATGATGATGAAGAAGACGGCTTTGGTAAGTGTTTCAGACTGACACTTTCACCACTAACACACACACACACACACACACACACACACATACTAAGCCAGTGTGTGTGTGTGTGTGTGTGTATGTTGTGTTGGTGTTACAGATGTGTAGGGAAGACTTGCTCAGGATACACATAAATACTATAAATTGATATGTACATTAATTATTACGTTACTAGCAATACTATAATAACAGGTCTATTTGCTATATAAAACAACAGGCTTTTCATAGTCCAATGTTTAATGTGTGTGTGTTTGTGTTTATTTGTTTCAGGTGAAGTGTTTGCTCTCTCCTGGAACAACAGCAAAGGACCTCCTCCACGCCAGCCACTCTGTGCCGGGCTGACCTCAAGGCTTTACCACCAACACCAAAGGCAGAGAGAAGTTGGTTCAAGGCTTTACCACCAACACCTCTCTTTTATAATATAGTTTTGGGTTCAAAAGAAAAGATAATGTTGAAATATTTTGTACTTTTTATTGTTATTAAAGACAGACACAGAGTTGTAACTACACACACACACACACACACACATATATATACAAGGTGGAGGACTGTGGTGTCTTGATTGTGGTGTAAACATCCTGTGGGGGACATCCTGTGGGTCTGTGGTATATATATCTATCTATCTATCTATATCTCTCTCTCTCTCTCTCTCTCTATCTATCTATCTATATCTCTCTCTCTCTCTCTCTATCTATATCTCTCTCTCTCTCTCTCTATCTATATCTCTCTCTCTCTCTATCTATATCTCTCTCTATCTATATCTATCTCTCTCTCTATCTATCTCTATATCTCTCTATATCTCTCTCTATATATCTCTCTATATCTCTCTATATATCTCTCTATTATCTATATATATCTATATCTATATCTATCTCTATATATCTCTCTATTATCTATATATATCTATATCTATATCTATCTCTATATATCTATCTCTATCTCTATATCTATCTATATCTATATATCTATCTATATCTATCTATATCTATATATCTATCTATCTATCTATCTATCTATCTATCTATCTATATCTCTATATATATCTCTATATATATATATATCTATCTCTATCTCTCTCTCTATCTATCTCTCTATATCTAGCTATATCTCTATATCTAGCTATATCTCTATCTCTCTCTATATCTATATCTCTCTCTCTCTCTATATCTATATCTCTCTCTCTCTATCTATATCTATATATATCTATCTATATATATCTATCTATATATATCTATCTATATATATCTATCTATATATCTATCTATATATCTATCTATATATATATCTATATATATATCTATATATATATATATATATATATATATATATATATATATATATATATATATATATATATATATATCTGTGTGTGTGTGTGTGTGTGTGTGTGGTGAGTCTTGACTGGATCCTGGATCCTATGGTTCGTCTTGACTGGTTCATCTTGATCCTATGGTTCTGTATCCTATGGTTCGTTAACATCCTGGATTGTATGGTTCTCCTGGATCCTATGGTTGGTCTTGACTGGTTCGTTAATATCCTGTAGACACCATCCTGTCTCCTCTGGGTGACATCCTGTTGGTAAAGAATAAGTAGTGATGACATCTACCTGTGTATCTATATTATACAACTTTCTTCATAATAAAACCATACATTATTATTAATTATTATTATTATTATTATACCTGCACCTGCTGCAGTCCAATCTTGATCACCATGTTCCACACACCTGAGACAGGTGGCCGTGAGCCCGGGACAACACACACAGCCTCAGGTAGGAGGCCGTGTGGGGGACTGAACCCTGAAAGAACAACATTGTATTTTAGTATATGGACGCACACATGCGCACACACACACACACACACACACACACCTCCCTTTCAGTACACAGCTAATGTCAGAAAGGAAGAGAGAAAGGTGGGAGAGGAAAGGATTAGAAAAAGAAAACTGACCTTAAATTATTAATATTCTCTGTACACTCTTTTCATGATCTTATCCATTCTCCCATCTCTCTCCTCATTCTCTCTACACACCTTTCATGATCTTATCCCCCTCCCGTTCCCTTCCCTTCCTCTCCTCATTCTCCATACACACCTTCCCTTCCCTTCCCTTCCTCCCTCACCTCATCTGTATTCAGTAGAACCACATTGATGAAGCAGATGAGGACAAGTGAGACAAGTGTTGGCTGTGAAATCCTTTCCCGTTGCCATGATGACATTCTCTCTTCACTTGTTCACAGCTGGAAAGTAATTAGAAGTCATTCTCATTGTGTTTTCAAGATGTAAATTTAATGATTATTCCTTTCCTCCCTCCCTCCCCCTCCTTCCTTCCCATCTTCTTCCTTTCCTCCCTCCCTCCTCCCCCTCCTTCCTTCCTGCAGTAACATTTTTTAAGGTAGATATTGCTTGCTAAACATGAAAGGTTTACTCAATACGTTAAATGAATTCTAGGAGTCAATACGTACATGAATTCTTGGAGTCAATACGTACATGAATTCTAGGAGTCATACGTACATGAATTCTTGGAGTCAATACGTACATGAATTCTAGGAGTCAATACGTTCATGAATTCTAGGAGTCATACGTACATGAATTCTTGGAGTCAATACGTACATGAATTCTTGGAGTCAATACGTACATGAATTCTAGGAGTCAATACGTACATGAATTCTAGGAGTTGACTGTTAGGTTGTATAGAATCATTTAAGGTTAAGCTGCATGGGATTCAGTTCCGGTATCCATCAATGAAGATACTCTCCAGAATGTCAGCCGGGCAAGCCAACCCCCCACTGCGGTGCCCGACCACACCAGTTCCTCCCCAGTAAACAGCTTAAGCATCACAAGCCCAGGCGGAGACTCCATCTGCCGACCAAGGGAATGCAAGGCCAGGGCGTTACCACTGTACTAGCCAGGAGCCGCGATGCAATTTTTTCTTCTCTCCCGGAGGTTTTGTCAACTTGTGTCAATGAAAATGTTGCTGAAAGACGTCAACTCGGCCTGTAAAATAAAAAAATAATAAATTAACACACACACACACAGACACAGGTGGCAAACCTGAGGCCCTCTCTGATGGCAAAGAGTTCTGCCGTCAGAATGGAGGCAGAGGCCGGAAGCCTCCAGGCAGTGGCAGTGTTACGTACTGGGACATACATAGCAGCTCCAACAGAGGGAGGTGTTGGGAGGCGGGAGCCGTCAGTGTATATGTGGAGGGAGTTGTGGTAGTGAGTGTGCAGGAGGTTGTTGAAAATGATCCTGCCCTGCACCGGACAGTGTGCCTTTGACCATTGTGTGTCTGTGTGCAGTGTCAAGGATATTAAGGAGGAGAGGGGAAACCAAGGGCCCAAAGGGGAAGTCTTCTCGAGAGTGAGAAAGGAGGGGGGGGTCACCCGGAGGGAGGCAAAGAAGGAGAGGGCTCTTTCTACAAATGATGTGTGGGCTTGATATGGTAGGGGGCCAAGAAGTGGTGCCCTACTCTGTCGGAGGAGGAGGGAGTGGAGGGCGTGGCAGCTAGGTGAGGATGCAAGTTTGGTGTAGGTGCGGACAAGGAGGGTGGAGCGTCGGTGTGACAGTGAGGATAGGGAGGATTCTGCCTGAAGGGCTGTGACTGGGGAGGACCTGAAAGCTCCCAGGGCTATACGCATGGCTGTGTTTTGAATGACATCCAGTTTATGGAGAAGTGAAGGTGAGGCCGCCCTATAAACCTCACATCCGTAGTCTAAGCGACTCCGGATATAGGCACAATAGAAACGAAGGAGGGTATGCCTGTCCGCACCCCACTTGACCCCTGCCAGGGACTTCATTAAGTTTAGTCTTTTAAGACATGAGGTCACCAGGTAGTGTATGTGACGGGGGCCGTCCACTACTATACCTAGAAACTTATGTTGGGTTTTGAAGGGAATGGGTGAACCTTTGATGGTGACCACAGGTATGTTGGGTATTCGCCTTCTGGTGAAGCACAGAAGGCTAGACTTCTGGGCACTCACCGTTAGGCCCCAACGTGATATCCAAGAGTCTATGGCATCAAGCCCACGTTGAAGGTTAAGTTGAGCCTCCTGGATAGTGGAAGCAGAGCAAAGGAGGGAAATGTCATCAGCATATAAGAGTGCATGTGTGCATGGAGAAGAGGGAAAGTCTGAAAGTAAGACATTGAAAAGGAGAGGACTGAGAGGAGAACCCTGTGGGACACCTCTGGTGACTGGGTAAGACCTAGAGTAGGAGTTACCTATCACCAGAGAGAAGGACCTGGAAGACAGGAAGGACTGAACCCAATTGAGTGGGGAACCATTGAGTCCCAGGCGGGAAAGTTTTTCAATAATGACATTATGTGAAGAGGAGTCAAAAGCTCCTTTGAGATCAAGAAAAGCTACCAGAGTGAATTGCTTGTGGTTAAATCCTTCCTGAATGTGGTGCTCTAGCTGGAGCAGGGCATCCAGGGTGTCCCGGTGAGGACGGAAGCCAAACATGTTAGGGGGAAGAAGGTGTTTGTGTTCCAACCACCATGTTAGTCTGCCATGCACTATGTGTTCTAATACCTTACTGAAGTTAGAGAGTAGACTGATGGGCCTGTAGGAGGAAGCCTCCGACGGGTCCTTGCCAGGTTTGAGAATAGGAATTGTGATGGCATGACGCCACACAGAAGGGAACGTGCCAGACTACCAGCTGGCGTTGAACACGTTCAGGAGGAGGAAGATCAGAGGATCTGGGAGGGGGCGAAGAAATTCATTTGGGACATTGTCCGGCCCCATCGATGCTCAATCCACTCTTCAATCTCATCCGTAAGCCTTCTTCTTCTTGTGACCTCTCGCTTTTTATCGCTTCGTAGGTCCTCTTTCCCTTCAGTGTTCTGCTCCTGATTCCTCTGCAACCTGCTGAGGAGCACCAGAGAGCACATCACAGGGAACACAACTGTAAACATATTATGTCCGTTTTCCCCACGCCTGTGTCAGGAACTCTTTAGCTGCTCTTATGATTTTCTCTCTCTCTCTCCCCTGTGCAGGCCCAGCACTGTGAGGATTCCTCCGTCCTCCTCCTCCTCCAGTCTTCTACGCCACTCTTCTCTTCCTACCACTGCCGTTATAGATCCTATCAACTTGTCTCTTTCCTCATCGTACCTGCCACACTCTACTAAGAAGTGCCCTATGATCTCCATATGGCCTGCACGACCATGTTTAGGTCGGTTACTCTCCTTGGTCACACGGCGGGGCGCTGTTTTCCTCTTCCTCCTGTGACCTGTTAGAGTGCCGTTCACACTCCACAGGCAGTGAATACACAGCTTTGTTATTTAAACATATTTTTTTTTTTTTTTTGCGTTCTATGGATTGTTTACAGTTTAATTATTATTAATATATCTTAATTTAGGGTGCTGTAAGGTTTGTTTGTTTAATTATGGTGTATTGGGTATGTGAAAATATTGATATTTTTGCCGTTTTTTTTCAGTTTTGATTTGTATTGTATTTAAATATGTTTTTACATATTATTCAATGGTTTATATTGGTTTAATGTCACTATTGTTGTTTATTTACATTTTTCTATATTTTGTAGTGTAAATAAATATCTTTTTTATGAAATTAATGTAACTTGAATATGACAAATAGTTATGTTGAAGCTCGTTAGGTATTCTATTCTTTGTTTTGAAATATATATCATTGTTTGTCTCTGTCTCATAGACTCTGCCGGACCACTGACATCTGACGGGCCGGTGTAAGTACCAAAACATTTTATCAATTCCTCGCAATTTTCAGCAAAACTTTACCATACTTTCGCATAGCGTTGGCTTCATTGAATTTGTTATTTTTTTGTGTTTATTACGTATAATCAATAGTATTCTAAGGTTTATATTAATTGAGATATAGGGATAATGTTTTTTCAAAATTTTCGTTATTTTCGTAGTTTTTTCAGCTTGTACGGTTTTATTACCATTCATTGTGTGTCTGAAGAATTCTTTATATCTTAATCTATAGTTTAAATTGGGTTAACTTGATTATTGTTGTTTGTTTGCTAAATTTGCTCTTTTAATTGGTATATTTTCTATAAATTTTTTCATGAAGTTAATGTGACTTCAATATAAAAAATAGTTATGTAGAATCTCGTTAGGTATCATAATCTATTCTTTAGAGTATATATAACTGCTTCACGATGTATAATAAAAATTCATATTTTCGTTTTATATATACGTCATCGAATACTACTTTTTAAAAATTTTTTCTAAACCATTAACATTATTCATCATTCATTATTATTATGTTATTCATTAGATTTCCTTAAACAATCAGGTATAATAAAATATAAGGAACAGTCCTGGATTCCCGTCTTGAAAGGCGGGACTGTTTTCTTGTTTACATCGGCCGCTATGACACACACAACATAGAGAACCTGTGATAACCTCACAGGACTTCACCAGGGCTCATATGATCGACTGAATCGTCGCAGCCCTAAACAACAACAACAACAACAACATAGAGAACCCCTCCGTTTCCAAGCCCATTGCCGTTGTGGAGGGGCTTAGGGACCAGATATTGAGGTCTGATGCTGCAAAGTTTTGGACTTCAATGTCTGGTCCAACCAATTTTCACTTGGCCTTTTTCTCTTTCTAAGTTAACTTCTCCTTGTTTCATCTATCTAATCTTCTTAATCTCTTACTATCCCCTTACCGTCTGTGAGTCTCTCATAGGACATCGCCAGGGCTCATAGGGCCCTTCAACACACCGTCATCCACCTCACCTGTGCCTTCCTACGGAGGACAGATCAACTACCACGCCTGTGATAGCATCATAGGACATCACCAGGGCTCATAGTGTTCCCCAAGGGATCCTCGCAGCCCTAAAACAACAACAACAACAACAACAACACAACATAGAGACAGAAGGTTAGATATACATAATTAACGCCATTACACTGCTTCATTAAGATAATTATATATCTTACCCATTAATTAGGGGTTGGAATGGGTCAGTGGGTGGCAGTAATGAGATATACAAGTAGATGATGATGATTGAAAGACTGGAGGGGCTAATAAAGGATGATTTCTTTATCATGGACCACAGAGAAAGTAGAGGCCACTCATATAAGATTTTTAAGCAAAGACCACGACTAAACATTAGGAAATATTACTTTGCAAACAGAATTGTTGATGAGTGGAACAACCTGCCTAGAGAAGCAGTACAGACCGAATCAGTGAATAGTTTTAAGGCAAAGATTGACCCATTGATAAGGCAAGTGGGGAGGCATTATATGAGCCAGCGCAGGCTTACTGCCCCAATCCTGAACCGACCACCTCAAGATTGATTCTGAGGTGGAGTTTGGTAAGACATATACAATTACCGCCATTACACTGCATCATTAAGGTATAATTATAAGCTGTACGAGGCTGTTAAGTGACTATATAAAAATAATCTTAAAGAGAAAAGGTAAATTTATACTTTATGCCATTATGCCACATCTCTACCCCCCCCCCCCCAGCAAGCTTGGGGGAGCCTGGGGAATCGGGTTTTTTTTTTTTTTGGGGGGGGGGGGGGGGGGGGGGGGAAGGCATATGGGAGTGATATATGGCCTTTGAAAAATCTAGGGGAATTTCCCTACATTTTGGGAAATTTCCCCAGATTTAAACTAAATTACCCTAACCAATCCTAACCGGGGGGGCTGCGCCCCCCCTGTGACACTGTTTCAACCTAACCTAACCTAACCTATCCTATCCTAACCTAATTTTTGGTTGAATTGCAAATTTACCAAGTAAAATTTCAGAACTCACAATACCTTAATGAGAGCCTGAAGTTCCTGGCTGTGGGTCGTCCTCTACTCGAGTGTCATAAAGTTCATTGTCTTCCACGGGGATAGCAGGGCCGGGAAGAGTACGCTGTCGTGTCGACTGGGGCTTGTAAAGTTTACCAGCAGCAAGAAAGAATTGGTGGTGACGTTGCTGGTAATTTTCCTTAAGGAAAATATAGCGCTATAATGACACTGTTTACTGCGTTTTTTCTTGGGCAACTTTCGGTACCGGCCACAATACCACACACGCCTGTCAGACCTGAGTTTACATGGCGTGTGGCAGTGGGGACACTGAACACCTGTTGGTAGGACGCCATGTTCCATTAGGTAGTCGTACACCAACTCGTTTTTGGAATGGAATTTTGCGATTATTTGCCAATAATCCCATTCACAACCTTGACAAGTAACGTCAACGGTAGCCATGATACAACTGAGGAGAAAAGTGTCTCCTGCCTCCTGCTTCTAGGTGTGCCACGTCTACTATTACATATAGCAAGCTGTGATTGGCTCAGCTGGTGCTGGCAATTGATGGTGGCACGTCATTGGACAGAGGAAATATAGACAATATAATAATCCTTTGTAGCAACAGGACCCAATCCCATGCTTGAAACCAAAGCCCGTGCTAAAAACAATTGATAGTGTTTATTTGTTTGTTTTGACTTCGAGATACAGTCCACCCACAGTCCAAAACTGTACCACATTCACGGACGTATTGCAGTGTTATTATTCATTTCCGACAGGTAGTGTAATCAGTGAAAATGTTGTAAATAGTAAGAGCAACAAGCTGAGGGTAGCCATAACCTTCGACTGTTTAATGGCATAAAGTATAGTAATACCTAGGTACTTTTATAGGCCTAATTAACTTGAAACGTAAAACAAAGACATTTTGCTATCTAATTAGAGTTGCAGAAGCGCCCTACACACATACACTGAGAAAATGCATTATATCCACCATACACGCTCTCCTTTAGACACAAACATCTTCCAAATTTACTCCTAACCACATAATAATCGTTATGGTAATAATCTCGTTAATGTTTTTTCAGTCATACGTATAATTCTGCTGTTGCTACTACTGCTTCTAATAGAACTTCAATATACAAGATGGAATGATAACTGAATCCGAAAAATAATGAAAAACCTTCATTAACCTTAAATAAACGAAAAAAAAGAAGCATGTCCCTTAAACGTCGCCATTACGTTCCAGTAATCCCACTTATAACCAATATATTATTCACTAAAACACTGTCTTAAGTCTTTCAGTTGCAATCACTTCCTAGCTTATGTATGTGTATTGGAATCAAAACTTACCGGTTATTGTAGCAGGAAGAAGCTGGAGGCACAACTTTTGATTACTGCGTCGAGCTGAAGAATGGGAGCTAATGGCGGGTGTATAGCAGCCCACCAGACTACTATCAATGGTTAAGATGCCATCCTTCACCTCTAGCTTAATTATTTTTAAACCTCGTTATAGATTATATGATTATATGTTCGTAAGGAAACATATATTTGACTGACCTTTACTTAGGCTCTCAAATTATGTGTGAGAAATAAGAATTTGTAAAAGGTATTTGATAGTGTGTTGTAATATGTGAAAGGAATTGATTGTGTTTTGTTAAGTAATGATTTGAAACCACCATTTAAAACGGTCGTTCTATGAAGGGTTAACCACTTGTTTAGTAAATCAATTCAAGAGAAGGGAATGGAAGGAAGGGAAGAGGAAGGAAGAGGAAGGGAAGAGGAAGGGAGGGAAAGAAATTATTGATCCGTTAGCCTGAAATAATAACTTAATATAACTTTATCATTCTATAAAGTTTCAAGTAAGACTGAAAAGTGGTATTGGAGTGTACTTACCAATCAAGTCCTGTTACCACCATTATCCACTAATCTCACCTTCGGCTATATGTGGCACTGTGGCGATCTGGAAGTGAACTGTAGTACACGAATTAAATAAATAAATTAAATAAATGTATAACTTGACATAACCTAACCAATCTAACATAACCTATCATAATTTCTAAGAAGTTTTGCGAGGTAAATAATGGTGAGCACCACCAGAAACCTTCACAGATATGTTGAGTACACTATGTATAGTATATTTATAATAAAGAGGTGGAGCAGTATTTGTAAAGAAATAATAGGTGTAACATTGTCAAGGTTAACCTTGAGATTCATCAGACTTGAATCTACTTTTCAAGAATCTAAAAAAAAAAAAAAATATTAAAGTATATTAAATTACAGAAACAATACATGTTCTTATCTGATATAACATGGTATCCAGCAATGTTTATATGGTTTGATGGTGTCGAGTGAGGGGAATAAATGCAAATTTGATCCTAGAGGAGGTATAGGTGTTCCTCTTTTTATTTGGTCTCCATACTGTTTTTGTGCAGAGATTGTAATTCCTGATAGCTCAAACCATGACAATCATACCTCATTTAATATCTGCTGTGAATAATTAAGGTTAATGATGATAATGATGTGTAAGTAATCACAGTAATACTAAACTTGGAATCTACTCTGAATGTGTGGACCTTTTGCCATCTTTCTCTTAGTTCTACTATTTCTTAATTTTGCACTCTGCTAATCATGGGAAATGGTACTTACAGTGTTAATGTAAGTGAAAGGTCTCATAACCCATCACTAACCTAAAACGTACAATATATCCAGTCAATATTCCCCTTAAAGGTTCTAGGAGACATTACTATCACCTCTGCATCATCTTTTTCCGTAGGAGAGTACAAAGGAGAGGCTTCCAAGACCCATCATTCCATCCCTTTTTGGTTGCCTTTTAAGATCGACAAGGAATATGGTGATAGTACAGGTTGACTATCAATAATCCGTCATAAGCAAACAACTAATTCTGGGTATAGCACCATCAAAACATAAACATAAACAGCGCCTTTTGAAAACAGTGATGCCCCAACTCGGGAATTATGAAACTGCGCTCTGAAATTCATGCTGGAAAACTGATAGAACCGGAATATTGATAGGCAATCTGTAGTAGTATTCTTGCATTCCCACTACAGGGCGAACTTTTAAATAATACTTGGTCCATTACACTTTCAATTATTACAATTAGTCCAGAGATTTATCTTGACCTCAGTGAGATTTACAGCTTTTCAAGTTTACAACTCCATCTGTACACGCAAGATAAACAGTCAACATTCATATATACTTTTGTAGATAAAGCAATACATCTGCACAACAACTCTTATATATTGTTCTCTCTTTTCTTCTAATAGCTTTTACAAACCAATAAATGTATTTCAGTCTAGCTTTAC
>JAXIVD010001747.1:55000-76028 GCA_036785275.1 Cancer borealis
AAGGCAGCAGTGGCGGCTGTCTCCTGAGTCCTTGTTCTTTCATCATCCTACAACAGGAAGTGATGCATTAATTCATAAAACTCAAACTCAAACAGAGTCCATGCAACACCAATAACCTTACTTACATTTCTTCACAATATGGAATGGAGGAGTTCCATATTAAAAAAAATAAGCTTTTACGATGAATATGAATAACTTCATCAAATATGCCACAAGTCGATTCACTGGCCTAGTTTCAAGTCTATTCACTACATCCTACAACACATTCTTAGGATCAAATATTCCACAAATTATGTTATGTTTTATAATTTTTTGAAGCGCTTTACAATATCAAAAATGAAATTCTCAAAGCGCTCAGTCAAAAATATATTGAAGCACAAAATATTAAAACATAAAAGGAAATCATATGCTAAAACAAATTGTGTCATGTAGCTTTGATTGGTTTTCCTTTCATTACCTATGTTTATCCTGCATGCTGAGTACACCAGCGGGAGAAGTCACATCTGTCTTGCACTGTTGGGTTTGGCTGCCTAATGGAACACCTGCAGATGATGATGGCACTGCAGGCTTTTGGGGAGCAGGCAACCCACCTCCTCCCCCTGTAAATTGATTGAGCCCCAGGCCAGCAAACAGATCAGTAGCAGCTTGGCCAGGTGTGACTGTTGAGCCGTTGAGAGTGGCAGTGTTGGGTGGGTCTGATAGTGAGCCTGAATCCTGAAGGCTAGTGGGCATAGCCAGTGTCAAAGCTCTGAAATATCATTAATTAGCATGTCACACTATGTTAAATAACAGGTAAGACGCAAGTCCATCCTGTCTCTATACAGTCTACTGGTGCCAACGGTTTGTGAGGTATTAATATTTCTATAAAAAAAAACACATTACAACACAACACTGTTAGACTATCATCAATCAAAGAGTCAGAAAACCAGTTGAAAACATGAAACCCCTTCGACTTCACTCTGTTTAGGAAAGATGTGTGAGTATAATTTCCTTTTGACATAAGTTGTACTCCATACATGGATTGAAAAAGTCTCCAATATAGAAATCTGGGATAATATGGAGATAAGGTTAGCCTACTAATTTTGAGGCACGGACTATCTATTTCTGGGCAGTTTCTGGAAGTTGATATATATTGCATGATATTCTGTAACCTTAATTCTATCTGACATGTAAGTATTAACCTCGGGAAAACACGCTAATGTTATCTAAACATTATATGAAATTTGCTTCTTGGAGGGAAAGAAGAATTTTAGATAATGGTGAATGTTCAACTTTATGCAAGTGTTTAATTAATACCTGACAAAACTGGTTACAAATTTGGTTGTTTATAATGTGTACGGTTTGGAAGCAGCTGTTTACTTATCTCCATATGTATAACAATAAGTTGAGGTGACACTAAGATAAGATAACACAACACTCACTTCTGTTCATCCTTGATAGAGTTGAGCTGTTCAAGTTTGACTCTGTGTTCTGTCTCTACTTTTTCCATCATCTCCTGCAAGGGAAAACCACAATAAGAATCCATCATCTTATCGTTAACAACTTAAATTGATATGAGTGTACTTGACACTTAATATGTATAAAATTAATGCAACCTATTATCAGTGTGAGTGCTTGTAGCTTCATAATTACCTTAATGAGCGCCATGACCATTGAGTGCTGGGTGGGTGTGAGGGAGTTCTCTATACTGAGTGGAAACAAGAACGGCAGCACCCTGGTGGCCAAGACCTCCTTGGAGACGCCCAGTTTCTTATGGGTCAATGCAACTTTGAAGATTCCTGCAGAGGATGTAAGGCAAAGCATTCAACAACCAACTTTGGAGGAACTCAAAGGTAACATTATATTCCGGAATATTTTGTTTATGTGAAATTTCCTCTTGCAATTTAGCTTCTTTGATAAAAGTAAGGCCAAATTATCTAATACAGATTGACTATCAATAATCTGGCATGAGCCAACAACTAATTCTGGGTACAGTGCCATCAAAACAAACATAAACAGTGCCTCCCCAAAACAGTGATACGCCAACTCAGGAAATTTGAAACTGTGCTCTGAAATTCATGCTGGAAAACTGATGGAATTGGAATATTGATTGCTGGATTATTGATAGGCAACCTGTAGTTCATATGTATGTATATAGATGCTTTATTTTGGCTACACTCCTTAGGGAAAAATGCTGAAGCAGAATTTAAAACCGAAAGTTCCTGTCTCTGAAATAGTATACAGTTCCCACAAAAGTTTAACCTGAACCGATGTTGTGCGTGCGTGCGTGCGTGCGTGTGTGTGTGTGTGTGTGTGTGTGTGTGTGTGTGTGTGTGGAGTCACTCACCCACAATGGCCATGATGACGGGTGACTCTCTGGACGGGATCTGCTCCAGGAATGGGAAGATGTCATCCATGACCAGCCAGCGATCCAGATGCTCAAGAATTTTACCCACACACACCAAGCAATTCACGCGCACCTGAATTTGTGTGACAACTATAGAATTATGCCATTAAGCCATCAATGTTGGCTATGATAATCTCATTGTTGTTCTAGTCAATATAAAATAAAACAAGATGACAAAAATAATCTCATCCTGTAAAGAAAGACATTCCTATTATCTTATAGTAATTACAGTATCTGTCTCCCTGCTATAGTGTCTCGTTAAGTACAAACAGATGCATGGTGGGAAGAAACCTTTAAAGGGTAACCAAGGAATATATATATATATATATATATATATATATATATATATATATATATATATATATATATATATATATATATATATATATAAAATCAATCAATCAATCAATAAATAAGAAAATAAAAAAATATTAATCTAATATATAATTGTCAAATTCTGTGTGTGTGTGTGTGTGTGTGTGTGTGTGTGTGTGTGTGTGTGTGTGTGTGTGTGTGTGTTACCAGTAAAACGTATCTAAATGTGGTCGGATCAAGTTGAAACTTGGAGGGGGTACTCAGTGGGACCCCCTCTGTGTCTTCCACGGGTCAATTTATTGATTTATTTTTTATTTTATTTTTTGATTAATTTTTTGGTCTATTTTTTCCTTGGCAACACCAGGTTGTCTCCCTCTACACTGCTCCTTAAGGTTGGAGTTTGTGGTGGAGTGAGGGTGGAGGATGAGGAGGAATCAAGACTCACCGACAAGTATCCCGTGGCAAGACAAAGTGTCTTAATCTTAGGCAGCAGCGCATTCTTCATAGCATGAGTCTCCACCAGCTGTGCACACGAGGGTATCACACTGAGACACAACTCCTGGATCTGCTGCATGTCACACTCCAGGGCCCGGTACAGCAGTGGAAGGACATCGCTGCGTACGTCTTCAGGCGGTGTCTTACCTAGCAGTAACTCCATTTTTTGCATCAGCTGCAGCATGATCTGTGGTGCAGCAGAAGGGAGCATGTGTGCTTGGTGAGGAGAGAGAGTGTGTGGGTTGGATACATACATAGATACATAGATAAATTGAATGATTGATCGATAGCTTTTAAGATAGACAGGGATAAACCAAAGTGAATCGATATTAATTAGCATAGATTAATTATAATGACTTTAAAAGGTTTACATACATGCTTGTACACATCAACACTGTTCACTTCAAACAGGGAAATTCTAATTGTATCTTACATACATTATATAGAAATATTTTGCCTTGGTGCAACAACAATTTAGAGACATTTTACCATTTTTTTCCTAAATCACAAACCATTGGGGCTAGTAGGCTTTTATGGAGGCAAAGATGGACTTGCCTCTTGCCTGTTAATTGGCGTAAGTTTATAGATTTTTTATAGTGACGCCTCAAATATTTACGTTCTCTATGACATGAGGGGACGGTTAACAAGGAATAAAGTGCATCTTACACACACATATCATTGTTGTTGATTTAGTTGTTAAGCTCACCTGTGGCGGGTCAGTCATCTTCATAATGGGTTTGAGGTGAGGTAAGACGTGCTCCACAAACTCCTCCCGAGAGGCTCGTTCTGACACCAACAGGATTACCGGCAGTACAAATGGCACCATGGTGGTATTGACACACTCCCGCATCAGGCTTGGCACCACCCTGATCCACAAAATCGTAACACAGTAATATTAAATGTTGCGCCATTATGAAAAGTGACACTCATCTCCTTCTGACAGGAAGATCAAGGCTTAATGCAATGTTAAAGATATTTACTTCTACAGGAATCTTCACTTGTTTGTTAAGGTTATATTACTATTATTGCAACAGTTCAATCCATCCGCTATCTACTCATCCTAGCTATTGAGGCTACACAAAGGATACATGTTGGTGTACTTCCCTTTTAATAACAACCCTTAACATCTTTATCTGAACTCACTTTTAATCCAACAATCCACTCCTTCATTATATAACAAAAAATAATAAAGATAACTATGGATAACATCTAAATAAATAGAAGTGAGTGTGAGTGAGCATGAGAGGAGAGGAGAGAAAGTGAGTGAGTGAGTGAGCATGAGAGTAGAGGAGAAGAGAGTGAGTGAGAATGAGAGTAGAGGAGAGGAGAGAGTGAGTGAATGAGTGATCCCACCTGAGCACACACACACGGTGAGGAAGTTGAGGTATGATCTGAGGAAGACTTTTGTAGAATTGAGACTTCTGCATGTTATCCCACTGGAACATTTGGTCCAAGTAATTCAGTGTCTTCACGCCCACATCCTCAAAATAAGAGATCTGTAAACAAAACATAAATATAATGTAATATGCATTCTGTAAAGCTAAAGATTCCTTAGTTAACATTCTGCATTTTAATCATTGGAATCATGACACAAAATTATGAAGAAATGTTGCTTCTTTTTATTTATTTATTCTTTTATAAGTGCATGACCTTCCTCTTCCTCCTTCTCCTCTTCTCCCTCCTCCTCCTTCTCCTCAACTGATATTAGACTGAAGGATAATGTGTCACGTAGCCAGGTCAGATGACAGTCTATCTAGCAAACTTAGGCAACATCTAGGCCCACTAACTTCTTCTAATTATGAAAACCCTGAGAACTGAATTTTTGATATAGCAAATAAACATAGCTAATGCTTGTAGATCCTTATCGAGTACATGTTATTACCCACTTTGGAGAACTGTAAAGCATCTGGACGTAACTGTGGTGTGGCGTGCAACAGAAGTCTCACTTCCTCCCTCACACCCTCTTGAATGCTGGACAACTGCAGTGTGTTGGTATTCTTGAGCTGTAAAGGACAAGAATGTATACAACAATTAACATACAAGGAAGCACGTGGTGTATAATAGTAGACATAGGAAAGTAAAAAGGAAAACCCATCATATTAAACACAAAAAATAGAACACTTTGGGTAAAATACAAAATATTACAATAAAACAGAAAAGAAACTAACCTTTGATAAACTAAACCAAACTATTTAAGGCATAAAAAAGCATTGAAAAATACATCCATCATGAATACTTAGCTATTATGTACATTTATAATCACACCTTCTTAAATAATTCCTCATTTACCAGACTATTATTATTATTATTCTTATCCAGTCCTTTTGTCTCTATAAGTATATATCATACTAGTAGTGTAGCCACGCAGAAAGCCTTGTTAGGTCCAGTAGCACTGTTGCTGTCTATTCCTCCTTTGTAATCCTTTGTACATGACTTTCTCAAAGGTATGCGGAAAAGGCATATAAGCAACAAATGACAGCATACTCTATGACCCTCTACGCAGGTGGAGAGTTTATCTATTGTACACGTAGCATTCTAACCACTGAATATTACCATAATTCCTATTAGATATATTTACAAACATACTTCACACGGCACATGGACTGGGGTTGAGCTAAGTATTGAAGACAGGAAGGAGGTTCACTGCAGACCACTTCACAATGTACATTTACTATGCTTTACAGATAAATAACCACCTTAACCTAACTTATGTCATACAGTGCTCCCTCTAATTATATGTACACACACACACACACACACACACACACACACACACACACACACAGACTGAAAATGTAACGTAATATTAGTACAGTGCTTCCTCCAATTTTGCATGAAATTTATCAACGTTGCAGGCTGCAAAATTGGAATCATTAACCTTAATGGTGATTTAAGTCATATTGTTGCCCTTGTTTATACACAAATACATGTCATTATACATTCTATAATAAAGAAACATACAGAAAAACCATAAACATTATCATTATCCATAAAAAAATCAATTTAAATGACCATTTTACTGTAACTGGGCTTGCTGAGATGGAGATTGGTCTTGGTGGCAAAATTGGAGGAAAATCTGTATATTACAACTAGGTAAATACACACACACACTCAGACATAGAGGTGTGTGTGTGTGTGTAGAATGATGATGTCTCTGTAGAAGCACACACACACACACAGACATAGAGGTGTGTGTGTGTGTGTGTGTGTGTGTAGTGATGATGTGTGTCTGTACAAGCACACACACGTACACACACACATACTTGTGATAACTAACCACCTCACTTATGTCATATATAAAAGAAAAAATAATAAAAAGTATATAACAAACAGTAATTCTGATGCTCACCTCACAACAGTTCCTCTTAAACACGACAAAGTCTTGATGGTTTTGGAAGATAGGTCGTCCACTATTGAACAACGCATAGGTCACCACACCCAGGGAGTAGAGGTCAGCAGCAGGGTCAAGGGTATGGGTGAGGGCATACTCTGGTGCCAGGTAGTCCAAGGTCGGCTGACAGATGGGCTGACGGTTGGGCGCATATTCCTCAAAAGGCCAGAAGGGCTGATGGAAACCATGGTAAAATATTATAAGAATGATGGCATAATGTTGTTTTAGTTCACTGATTACACGTACAATACTGAAGCAAGATTATTACAATCATTATTATTATCATTAGTAATAGTAGTAGTAGTAGCAGTAGTATCAGTAAAGGTGAAATGATCCTACTTGTATTAGGTGTGTGGAGGGAGAGGATGGTAAGAAGAGTAATGAATATAAGATGGTGAAAGGAGGAGGGAGGACAGTGTGTGTGTGTGTGTGTGTGTGTGTGTGTGTGTGTGTGTGTGTGTGTGTGTGTGTGTGTGTGTGTGTGTGTGTGTGTGTGTTTCATGTGTACAGTGTGTGTAAAGATGTTTGAAAGCACTGCAAACCTAGCCTAACCTAACCAGTGATAGTAGTGGTGGAGGTGAGGAAATGAATGTACATATTACACACTAAAGGTTCCCAATGCATAGTAAGATAAGGGAGGATCAAGCAAGATTATCAGTGTAAGTTTCCAATAATTTATCATGACAAAAGGGGAATGCAGGATCTTGAATGACTTTAAAACCCTCCCTTTAAAGGATATACAAATTGACTATCAATAATCTGGCACAAGCAAACAGGTAATTCTAAGTACAGCGCCATCAAAACCAACATAAACAGCACCTCCCGAAAACAGTGATGCACCAACTCGGGAAATATGAAATTGCGCTCTGAAATCCATGCCGGAAAACTGATGGAACTGGAATATTGATTGCCAGATTATTGATAGTCAACCTGTAAATATACAAGTATCACCTGTTGGTCAGCTGGAGATTGGTTGGCAACACAGAAATCAAACCCGAACAGCTTCCAAGCGCCTTGCTGGTTAAGCACAATGTTCTCGGGACAAATGTTGCGATGGACAATCTTGACAGAGTTGTGCAGAAAAGCGAGTCCCTCACTCACCTGTCAAAAGATAGAAAACACCTAATATTGACAAGAAAAGGAGAGGCTAGAAATTTGAAGGGACACAAGAAAAAAATTGCAAAAAAGAATTTGCTTGAAAGATACAAGAAAGTACATTTTCTCCAAAGAAGTATATGTATACTTGGAATGGACTGAAGGAAGAGGTGATAATGGCAAAGAATGTATATCAACTGAAAGAAAAACTGTACAAATATAGATATGGAGACAGGACCACACGAGTGTAGGTCAGACTCTGTAAACTACAACTAAGTAAATACATACATTAGTAAACCTTCTACTCACCTAACAACAATGTACACCTGCCTACACCTGATATCTGGGCTTTCATGACGCATAAGTGACCTACCCAATCAGCATCACATTTTTCCTAGTACAATATTATTCATTACTTTCTAAAAACAGGTTAATTAGTGTACTCTTCTTAGCACCCCCTTAATATAATTCATTAATGATATAACTCTTTCATTCTCTAAATAGGAAGGGTAATGTATAGGTTTTTTTTTTTTTTAAACATTTATCTATTTCCCTATTCCCTTGTCTTTTCCCTCACCTGCATGAGTCCATACTTGATCTCCACATCGTAAAGGTTGTAGTCTTTGAGCTGTGGTGGGAGTGGTGAGGGGGCACTGTCAGTCTGGCCGAGAACATTGGCCAGTGATGCAAACACAGGTTCTGTGGCAAAAGCTAAAGAATCTCGGGACTCTTCCAGGGGATGCTGCACTGTCAGTACCTAAGGAATATTATAATAACAATAATAATAATAATATTCATAATAGGTCATAT
Source organism: Cancer borealis (assembly GCA_036785275.1). NCBI lineage: Eukaryota > Metazoa > Arthropoda > Malacostraca > Decapoda > Cancridae > Cancer > Cancer borealis. The sequence goes on from JAXIVD010001747.1 coordinate 63,493, forward strand.
ACATTCACAGTAAGAGAAATACACAATAATTAAAAAAACCTAACTCAAAACTTAATGTCTAATGCATAATTGCTTGTACCAACAGATATTAATTAAGCTTCAATGCTTCAATTAAGTAATAAGCTACCATGAATGTCATTTTAATATAATTTCACATACTGAACTGAGTGAGTGAGAAGATTATTCATTAAACGTAAGTCTAGAAGGAAACATCATGTAATGAAATTGACTTAAATTAACTATCATTACTATGACACTTAAACACTGTACTGAGATACAAATGGGAAAAAAAGTGTATGTATTATATTATTAGTTACTCCATTAAGAATTATGTATCTTTGTTGTCCCTTAGCTAGTACCCTTTCAATTAATGTATAAATAAAAATAAATAAAATAAAAGAAGTGGGTGAATATTCTGGCCGAGTGTGTCTTGGGAAGGTATGTGATTGCGTACATACTCACTCATACTACAGGTTGCCTATCAATAATCTGGTTCCATCAGTTTTCCGGCATTAATTTCAGAGCGCAGTTTCAAATTTCCCAAGTTGGCTCTGTACCCAGAATTAACTGCTTATTCATCCCAGATTATTGATAGTCAACCTATATTAACATCTCTTCCCCCCTCTTCACCCACCTACCTGTGGGTGTCTGAGTCGGGTGAGTTGAGATACACCCTTCCTAAGGCGCTCCAATATGGCCTCTCGTTCCTGTTTATCCCAGCGGTCCAGAATCCGTTTTTCAAAGACAAAAATTGCTGCATCTTGTTTGGTGGACTTTTTGTGGCCTTTGTATACCTTCCAAACTAACCCTGTCAGTCAGATTCATTAGATTAAAAGAGTTCAACAATAATATGATAAATATATGATTGATAAATGCAAAGTGTGTCATGATACATATAAGAAAAACTTGTAATTAATTTGCTTTCTCATGATCTTAAATATTTTTTTCTCCTACAACTCATTCTGAACAGATTTAATTAAGTGGGGAAATAAAACATTAGAAATACTACCATCATTGACTAGAAAAAAAAAAAAGATGTAAAATAAAAACAATGGAATTGGTGATCTGAAAGGAAGGAAGAAGAAGAAGGAAAAAAAAAAAAAAAAAAAAAAAAAAAAAAAAAAAAAAAAAAAAAAAAAAAAAATCACCCATTGAGATTAAAATTATTTGGCACCACCACAACTACCACACCACACCACACACACGTACACTACCACCACCACACTCACCAGGTCCTGCAGAAGCCACGTGTGCTGTGGCCTCAAATTCCCGAGTGACTGGGTTGCCGGGGAGATAATTGCTGACCTGGGAGGCAATCTGCACAGCATTTGACACAGCACTGGTCGCTGCACTGGTCATGCTGGACCGGAGCTTATTGAGCATCGACTCCATGCTGGAAAAAAAAAAAAAAAAAAAAAAAAAAAAAAAAAAAAAAAATATATATATATATATATATATATATATATATATATATATATATATATATATATATATATATATATATATGTATGTGTATATATATATATATATATATATATATATATATATATATATATATATGTATATATATATATATATATATATATATATATATATATATATATATATATATGTGTATATATATATATATATATATATATATATATATATATATCTATATATATATTTATATATATATATATATATATATATATATATATATATATATATATATATGTATATATGTATATATATATATATATATATATATATATATATATATATATATATATATATATATATATATATATATATATAATTGTAACAAAAATAATTAAGTGTAACAATAACCAGTAATAATTGGAATAACACTACATTAGTCATACCACCAATAATGCTGAGAGAGAGAGAGAGAGAGAGAGAGAGAGAGAGAGAGAGAGAGAGAGAGAGAGAGAGAGAGAGAGAGAGAGAGAGAGAGAGAGAGAGAGAGAGAGAGAGAGAGAGAGAGAGAGAGAGAAAATATAAAGAATGTATGTGTGGAAGGGACAGCAAAATTATGGCATAGCTTACAGCCGTACCTGTAAGTGTTCGGTTATAGATACAGTACATGCTTAACTTTTGGGTAATAGAATATAAAAAAGCTTATACAACCAAACCAAACCAAACTGTACCTAACATAACATAATCGATCTAACATAACTTGAAAGATGCTTTACCAGGTAAATAATAAGGCACAGGCTGTACCAATAGCAGATGACAACGCGGTACGACTGCTGTATCTCTAAGCACTTCGTTAAAATAAAGGGACAGATTCTGATGTCATTCATCCTGAGAGTGGATAGGTTAAAAAAGTTAGGTTTTATTTAATTGTTAGATTAAGTTAGGTTAAGCTATATTGATATGATCCATGGTGAAAGAGTGAGTGAGTCTGTATGTTTAGTTAATCATCAAATAAGAGTAATAAAAGTGAGTTAACCCTATGAAAGACAGCCACGTTGAACAACCTAACTCAGTGGTTCCCAAACTTGTTCATCTTGTTATCCAATTTAACATGCCACATTAGGCGTGCTAACTCTTACACAAAATGTTGTCAATATTGGTGTATATAGCTATATTTTTTTTTCTGTCGCCCCTCCATTACCCCCGAAAAATGGGTAATATTGGTAAATGTCCAGTTATTTGCCCATCTCATAATTGGATACACTGGCTATTTATTTCTGGGCAAAATATGGTGCTTTTTAATTAGGAGATAGTTTTTTTTTGTCGGAAATTGCTAAAAAGTGACTTATTGCAATTTCATCACGAAGTTGCAACTTGGCCAATTTCAGACAAAATCAGCTATTTCCAAATGATAAATGCACCACATTTTGCCCAGAAATAAATAGCCAAACCTAACTTAACCAAACCTAACCTAACCTAACCAAACTAACCTAACGGGCAAAACAAAGCGTCCTCGCCGCAGCTGCCCGTTATAAACACGTACGCTGTGAGACGGGCAAATAAATGAACATATACCGTAATATTAAGATAACATTAGTGTGTTCTCCCGAGGTTAATACTCACGTCAGATAGAATTAAAGTTGCAGAATATTATGCAATATATATCAACTTACGGAAACTTAAAGTAAAATAATCTATGTCTCAAAATTAGTAGGCTAATCTTATCTCTATATTATCCCGATAAACTGTTATATTACCCCCCGTTTGGGAACCACTGACCAACATTATACTCCTACACACATATCATGAGCTTCACAATAATAAAACAAAGATGCATGGCTGACATACATAAATAATAACGAATATATCCGTCCTGGGTGACTTGTAAAACCCTTCTACAGGTGTGACGAGCAGGCAGGTGTGAGGGTAGCTGCCCATCTCACCTGGTTGGCTACCCTTTACTTGCACAGGCCAGGTTCCTGGCCTTATCAAGCAAAGATTTCCTAGCTTCACTATATGTCCACACACTCACCTCACCTGTTTGTTGTCTCTACTACTAATAAAAGTATTTCCTGGTTGAATAACACCACCAGGCCACTATAAGGGACTATGGAAGGTCCTGGTCCTCCCCAGGCTGGAATATTGCTGCCAACTCTGGTCACCACACAAGACAGGGGACATAATGAAAATAGCTGTACAAAGGTCCTGCACCAGTAAAATCTGTGACCTTCAGCACATGGATTACTGGGAGCGTCTACACCACCGTAGCCTGTACTCACTGCAGAGAAGGCGTGAGAGATACCTAGTGATCTATGTGTGGAAGACCCTGGAGAAACTGGTACCTGATGTAGGACTCCAAGTGAATCACTACCCAAGAAAAGGACGTCTGTGCTACATTAAGGGGACACAAGCCACCACCCAAAGAATAGCAATAGTAGTCCACAATTCATTTACAAGGAACGGGGCTCGTCTGTTCAATGCTGTGCCAAAGGTCATCAGGGAGTTGACTGGAATATCCACTGACTCCTTCAAGCGTCAGCTGGACAGATGGCTGGCATCAGTGCCTGACGAGGCCCCAACGCCAGGCTACCCCAGCACCGGAACAAATTCTTTGGCATACCTGCACACCACCAGAGAAGCGGAGCTGCCTGGCTACAGCGGAGGTCCACCTTAGCTGCGCCCTGAGAGGCGAAATTCTACAAAGTAAGTAAACAAAGAAAGTATGTTGACGCTGTTATTAAGTCCCACAGCCACGACAACACTTGAAATCTTACTCTTGGGACTGTCACTGTAACAAAATGTAAACATAACAATGATTTAACTTTTTACTATTTAATTTCTATTTATATTTTCCCTCACTTGTCTCTTCCTTAGAGGCGATGCATTACTACTTGTCATTCTCTCAGCTTAGATATAACATTAGGGTGACATTTTATTTCTACAAAACTAATATGTCCATTTATATTTCATTACTTCTCTGAGGTGTAGACAGTGATAATTGTAATTGAAGTATGGGGGGGAAATGTGCCAGGCAACAAAGGCTATATGTCACTATTGGGGTAGTATTGTTAGGTAGCAGGGCTAAGGGGGGGGGGGGGAGGAAGGTCGGATAGGGGATAGATCAGATGAAGGACGTTAACGGCACGGAGAAAGAACACAAGGGCAGGGCTGGAAAAGGAAGGGGACTCAGCGAAGGGGACTCAGGAAGGAATGATGAGAGAGAGAGAGAGAGAGAGAGAGAGAGAGAGAGAGAGAGAGAGAGAGAGAGAGAGAGAGAGAGAGAGAGAGAGAGAGAGAGAGAGAGAGAGAGAGAGAGAGAGAGAGAGGAGAGAGAGAGAGAGAGAGAGAGAGAGAGAAGAGAGAATGGAGAGAGAGAGAGAGAGAGAGAGGTGCAAAGCAGGTTAGCTTTGCACCTGAGAAGACACAGGCCATGGTGGTGTCTCGGTCCCCGGCAGCTTCACAAGCCGTTGAGGGACAGGTGAAGTTTGGCTCCGTCACCCTCCCACTCCAAGACTACGTCAAAATCTTCGGAGTGAACTTCGACGCAGAGCTCCTGTTCGATTACCACATAAATCACATCGCCCACCAAGCCTCCCTTCGGTTCTCCGCCTTACGTAGAGTGGCAGGTTTCCTGTACAGAAATGGCCTTCTGACGCTCTACAAGGCACAGGTGAGACCATACCTGGAGTATGGGGCCCTGACGTGGATGTCCGGTGCTGCAACACACCTGCGGAGACTCGACAAGGTAGAGCGGCGTGTGCAGCGACTGATAGAGGGCAACAGCTGCCCTCTTCCCCCACGTAACATATCTGCCCTGGACACACTGGAGCACCGCCGGGACGTGGCAGCACTGGTGGTCCTTCACAAGGCGCAGGTACAGGAGGTGCAGCATCAGGCAGGGCTAAGGCTCCCCCCGCGAGAGGCTGTGAGAGACACGAGAACGGTGCTCTCCAGCCACGAGCAGGCCGGGGTGCCGAGGTCACACACCAGTCAGCACCAGAGGACCTTCACAGCCAAAGTCTCTCGACTGTGGAATGTGTTCACCGCAGCAGTGCCCTCAGTGCGGGAGATGTCCACCCAACAGGTGAAGGTGGCTGCCCACAAGTGGCGAGGAACATTCCCCACCCCGGTGTAGTGAACAATTAATCGGCTTTTGAAATAGTGCCATGAGGAAAAGTGGCACTTTAAGCCGAAAAAGAATACAATTCAAGATATGCATATATACTGTGTAACGTGCTAGTACTCTGCAATGTAGCAATATGCTTCTTCTTTTGTATATTCCTGTTCACTAAGTTTAAATAAAAGAGAGAAAGTTTAAATAAAAGAGAGAGAGAGAGAGAGAGAGAGAGAGAGAGAGAGAGAGAGAGAGAGAGAGAGAGAGAGAGAGAGAGAGAGAGAGAGAGAGAGAGAGAGAGAGAGAGAGAGAGGGGGGGGGGGGGAGGTCCTTACACGTAACTTTAGTTTGCTCTCCTCCCATTAACCTTGGCCCTAAGTGGCCCTCCTAATTTTCAAGTGCTAGAAATGCCCCTGGTCGCAAAAAGGGACGAGAGTAAAGTTTATCTGAATATAAATCAGGTATTTTGATAAATAAATTAATCTGGATGAAAATGAAAAAAATAATAATGATAATTACCTTAATCACGCCTCCGAAGTCTTTATAAGCTTATCTTGGATCCTTCTTTCCTGCCTTTTGTAACTCCTTTGCATACCTTTATAAGAAGTAATATAGAAATACTGAATAACTATTAAAAGAAACAAAAACACAAATCTAGGAAGATAACTTAAAAAAATATATTAATAAAATACGTAAGCTTACTGAGAGACAGTTAGCTAACAAGAGGATAAATATATTTCGGTAATGAGAGAAAAACAAATGACTATTTACCATACTATAATACCGTGTCCTTCTGGTTGTAAGTACAAAGGATTACATACTATATATAATCCTTAAGTTACATAATTATGGAAAAGGCGGGAGGGGGTCATTATCATTATACGTAATTATAATAAGGGGAAGGGTAATCAAGCAGTGGTATTAATAGTAATTTACACCTGGTTAATTAAAGGGTCCAACACCTTTGCAATACCATCATAATTGGTGATACATTTATTGGGAACAGATGTCAATCCTCGCAAATCTTACAATATATTAATAATGCCTGCCTCTCTCTCTCTCCTCTCTCTCTCTCTCTCTCTCTCTCTCTCTCTCTCTCTCTCTCTCTCTCTCTCTCTCTCTCTCTCTCTCTCTCTCTCAACGTATATATTCACGTTCTACCTGCCTGTTGTTCTGGTTGTGAGGTTCGTCAACACTCACCATCACCACACACGAGTATGGTAAACACGTCTGGTCACAGCGAAGCCTCAGACAAGTGACAACAGTGGGAGAGACACATCACACATGCAGTCTGCTTAGGTCGACCGTCCACTATGTACATCTTGAATCCCGGCCCTTCATTAATTTACTCCTTCACCGCTATAGTCACACTTATTATTAGGGTTTTAGAATGGGAATATCACACGTATATTAACCTTAATGTTGGTTGAATATCATCTATGTTTAGAATTGCCATCACAGATTTTCTCCCATTTTTCAATGCAGGGAGAAAAAATGCGGTAAAACATTTTATAAATAAAAGGAAATGTCAACTGCGCAACAGACAGACAGTCCTTTACCTTTACACACACTTGTACTTCCCTACGTACACATGTATGTATTATTAATTATAATGATGATCACAAAAATCAGGGGAAACATACAACACTGGCGTAGTATATATGTCGTTCCAATGAGGGAGTGAGGGTGGCTACGTGGTGACGGATAGGAGGAGGAAGAGGAGCAGAAAGAGGAGAAGGAAGAAGTGGAGGAGGAGGAGAAGAAAGGAGGAGGAGGAGGAGGAGGAAGAGGAGGAGGAGGAGGGGGAGGAGGAGGAGGAGGAGGAGGAGGAGGAGGAGGAGGAGGAGGAGGAAGAAGAAGAGAAGGAGGAGACCGTGTTACAAAGGAAGACCCAACGTGACTTTCTAACGACCTACAGTGTCGTGACATTGAACTGTTTGTACATTGTTAGTCTACAGTGAGTACACACACACACACACACACACACACACACACACACACACACACACACACACACACACACACACACACACACACACACACACACACACACACACACACATACAAACATGCCCCTGGACACATTTAGTAGGCAAATGAAGAACGGCAGTGAGGGTTGTGAAGTACACATGAAAAATACGTAGGTTTATCTAGGTGTGTGTGTGTGTGTGTGTGTGTGTGTGTGTGTGTGTGTGTGTGTGTGTGTGTGTGTGTGTGTGTGTGTGTGTGTGTGTGTGTGTGTGTGTGTGTGTGTATGCGTGCGCGCGCGCTGGGGTTACCACCGTCTGTGTGTATGCGTGCGCGCGCGCTGGGGTTACCACCGTCTGCTGTGGTCGGGTCAGTGTCGGGCAGCAATGGTAGGCAGTCTGTGGGCGTTGGTCTGCGTGGAGGCCTTGCGGGCGGGGAGACGGAGCATCCTGGCGAAGGCGCGTCTAAAGTTGTGGTTACAGAGCGGATAGAGCACCGGGTTGAGCGCCGAGTTGAGGTAGCCGAGCCAGATGGTGGCGGTGTAGACGTGGGCGGGCACGCAGGTCTCGCACATAGCCATGATGAGGAAAAGTGTGAAGTAGGGCACCCAGCACGCCATGAACGCACCTACTATCACGCCAAGCTGACGCGCCGCCTTGCGTTCCTTGGCCAGGTTGACGCTGCTCTCCACACGCCGCCCCGCCACGCCACTGCCACTACCCACTGCACGCTTTTTCTTGGTGCCGTTGGAGGAACTGCAAGATGCGTGGCCACTCGAGTGGTGGCCGCTGTTGTCGAGGCTGCCCAAACGCCAGCTACTGTTCCACTTCTGGTCGCGCGGCCGCTGTAACGATGCAGCTGAGGGGTTCCAGGAGGGATGGGGCTTTGTAGTGCTTTGGTAACAATGAATGTGATTTTGGTGCGGCCCAAGGCGGTTATTGTTCACTTGACGACACAGAGCCTGCAGCTGCTGCTGCTGCGTGGACTGCTGAGACCCATGTGGCTGTTGTTGTTGTTGTTGTTGTTGTTGTTGTTGTTGCTGTTGCTGTTGCTGTTGCTGTTGCTGTTGCTGTTTCTGCTGCTGCTGTTGCTGTTGCTGTTGCTGTTGCTGTTGCGGGGAGAAGTGTTGGGTGTAGAAGTACTGCTGTGTGGGGGAAGTGTGTCCTGATTCCTCCGGCAGGTACTCCACGCTCACCACCACGCCGGTGAAGTAGGAACAGTCGTGCCGCCCCGGGGACACCACTGTTAGGCTACAGAACTGACTCCGCTCGCCGGGAGTGGTGGTGTTGTTGGTGTGGGTTGGGGTTGTAGCGGTGGTGTTGGGGGGAGAGGTTGTGATGGCAGGAAGGTTAGGGGAGGGGAGCGGTGCGTTGCGGGCCGAGGGTGGGGGACGGGATCCTGCCCGCTCCGCTTCGCTGCAGGAGTCTGTGGGGATGTCATGGCTGGTGAAGGGGACGCGGCCCAGGGCTTGGCGGGTCTGCACCTCACGGAAGATGCGGCAGTACAGGTACAGCATGAGTGCCGTGGGCAAGTAGAAGTTGAGAGCCGCGGTCACGGCCTTGAAGGCGGCACTGTTTGAAAACTCCGTCTCGCACACGTGTGTCGGGTGGGTCCTCACGCCGCCGAGTGCCAAGTGGTGCCACGCCAACACCGGCACCAGCCAGGCCGTCGCAGCGGTCCACGAGGCGCCGATCATGACCCAGGCTCGCCGCCGCGTCCGTCGCCGCAGATAACGCAGCGGCGCCGTGATGGACCAGTACCGGTCCAGGGACAGAATCACCAGGTTGAAAATGGAAGCCGTGGAGGCGGTGTAGTCAGCGGCCAACCAGAATTGACACACAACCAGACCAAGACGCCACTCACCTGAAGGGAACACAACATCAACACCTTACACCAGTGTTATAGAATGACGTGCGTACACACATACATGCGCACACACACACACACACACACACACACACACACACACACACACACACACACACACACATACACACACACACACACACACACACACACACACACACACACACACACACACACACACACACACACACACACACACCTTCAACCTAGTCAGTGATTCGGTAAAGTACGTGAGTTGTGTGGTTTGGGTCCGCGGTGAAGCTCGTTCCTGTGCACCAGCCACCAGCCACCAGCCACCTGACCCCAGGGGAAGCAGCCGAGGTTCTCAACAACCGCTTCACCTCGGTCTGGCACCAGTTTCCCTACCCCCCACCCTCGATTCCATCCACCTCTCCACCTACCTGCCACCACCCACCCCACCACCAGTTGTTCAGTAGTATGAAGTCTACCGGAGACTAAGTCATTTCAGAATCAGAAGATCCACCACCCACACAGACCTTCCCATGTCACTCATCAAGGAATTTGCAGCTGAACTGACCACTCTCCTGACATCCATTATCAACACATCACTCCAGCAGTCAAAGAGCCCATCTACCTGGAAGTCATGATAGATAATTCTTTTACTGTTCTTAAGCTGCTTTTTTAAATTTCGCTCTTAATGTGTATTTTCAGCCTTCGGCTGCCTGTACCAATTACCTTGCTTTAATAAACCATTAATTATTATTATTACTATTATTATATAAGCACACACACACATATACACACACACACACACACACACACACACACACACACACACACACACACACACACACACACACACACACACACACACACACACACACACACAAAGCTACACACACCTAATTAGGTCCCCAGTCACCGCGCCACCTGAAAGGCTACATCAGTGTGCCGCATTGCCTAAGTTTTACCTGTCTCTCCCTGCGACAGGTGACAACGGAGGTGGCTTTCACACAACCATCACCATCAACTATTTGGCACACGGCCGTCCTACCATTACACACCTTCCAATCACGCTCACACACGCCTCCCATTACTCGTCCTCTCCAACTCTGGGTTCCATAGCGCTCCTCTCTCTTTCTACCTCACCTACCCAGCATATTCCTTTCCTTCCCGACCCTCGCATCACACACACACGCACACACACACACACACACACACACACACACACACACACACACACACACACACACACACACACACACACACACATACACACACACACACACACACACACACACACACACACACACACACACACACACACACGCACGCACACGCACACACATCTTCCTTCAACACTTATCATCCAGCTGCAGTCTTACCCATCATGGCGTACGCAGCGCTGATGGGCATTACAATCACACCCACTGTCAGGTCTGCGGCGGCCAGACTCATGATGAACAAGTTGGACACCTGAAAGAATGGGCGAGTTTTAATATTTTGTGAACATATTTATAAAACCCTTAACTCCTTCCTTCCTTTCCTTACTCTCTATATTCTTTCCTTCTTCCTTCATTGTCTCTCTTCTTTCCTTTATAACTTCCCCTTCCTCTCTTGTCTTTCATATTACTCCTCTCTCTCCCTTTTTTTTTCTCCTTACTCCCTTGTCTTCCTCCTTCCTCTCACCTTCCTTTTCTTTCTCTCTATTCTTGATTAGTTATGACTCACCGTTTGGAGTCTCTTCTCCGTCCTGATGGCGTGGATAACCAGTGCATTGCCAACAGCGGTGCACAGAGCGAGGGTGTAGAGGGCGAGTCCAGTGATGGCCAGCAGCCCCGGACTCCACACCTCTGCCTCACGCCCATCCCCGTCAGCCCACCATCCGGAACCTCCCTCACCCTCTTCGGATAGCGTCAGGTTGTGATTCGGTTCCGCCAGACTTAGGTTCCAGGCCGAGGTTGTGTTCCAATGTGGTGCTTCACTCCAGCGGGGTGTGAAGGCGTCCCAGGAGACTGTCGTTGCCACTCGGAACTCGATCAGACCACTAGTTCCACCTTCCTTTGGCCCATAGTCAAGTCCCTCGAGATGGCTGGTGTCTGGAGGCGGGAGATACTTCGGGTACACCGCGTAGGAGTACTTGAAGCCCTTGGTGCCATTGGCAGAGTCGTCGGATGATTTGAATGGCGTTGTGTCAATCGCCTCCACGATGGAGGAGGGCGGGGCCATGTTGACCCCTTGCAGGCCTCACGACGCCTCGGCACCACTGTTCACCGCCTCTCCCATGTCTTCTCTGGACATGACACAACTCCTCTCGCCCTACACACATCTCTCCCCTCGACTCTCCCATGATTAATTGCCTCGCGCTTTGAGCTTCGCTACGGCACCTCCAAGTGTCGGTGCCACGTGGATTCTTGTGAAGGGAATACAGGATCACAGCCGCGCTAGTCTACACCGACAACCACAACGTAATTAAACTTTCCCTATTTTGGTAAAATTATGACTTGTTACTGTCTAGTTGGGGCTGAAAAGATATCTGATTATTGATTTGGTGAACCCGGACAAGTGACGTGCTCTGTAGGGACACAAACAGCTTCCCGCATCACTAAAGAGCTGAGGGCAAGAGAACAGTAGTTTATTCTCGCAGATCAGATCCTTTAACGTATTGCAGGACAGAGGGATGGTGGTTCTTAGGACATCACTTCAAGGTAGAAAAGAATAACAAACAGATGCCATTCCTTTAGGTCTTTGGTTTGGTAAGTGGCGGTGGAGCTGTAGTCAGTCACGGCCTCAGACCTGCCGGAGGGACACGTAATCAGAGGATGGCTGGCGAGGAGAAAAGGGAAAGGATTGATTCGATTGATTTAGGGTTTTAAGACGGCGCAACAACTAGGTTATTGCCGTAAAATGGGAAGAAGAAGAAGAAGAAGAAGAAGAAGAAAAAAAAAGAAAAAAGAAAAAGAAAAAAGAAGAAGAAGAAGAAGAAGAAGAAGAAGAAGAAGAAGAAAAAGAAGAAGAAGAAGAAGAAGAAGAAGAAGAAGAAGATGAAGAAGAAGAAGAAGAAGAAGAAGAAATAAAGAAGAAGAAAAAGAAGAGGAAGAAGAAAAAGGAGAAGAAGAAGAAGAGAGAAGAAGAAAAAGAAGGAATAAGAAACTTAGATAACTGATATCAATAGAGATTATTGATTACCTACAATTCTCTATAGATG
>JAXIVD010001748.1:5000-15000 GCA_036785275.1 Cancer borealis
CTATCATATGCTGCAATGATATTTCCAATATATCTAATAGCTTCCGAGAAAATTAGAACGAAATATATTTTTTGGAAAAAAAATACGGTTTAATTTTACTGCGTAATTATTATACATAGATCAAATATTCATTATGTCAGTTGCAGAGTTTATTTAGTTCTATCAGATGCTGCAATGATATTTCCAATATCTTTAATAGCATCCAAGAAAATTAGAACGAAATCTATTTTATGGAAAAAAGATACGGTATAATTTTACTGCGAAATTATTATACATAGAACAAATATTCATTATGACAGTTGTAGGGTATTATTAGGTCTATCAGATGCTGCAAAGATATTTCCAATATCTCTAATAGCTTCCGAGAAAAATAGAATGAAATCTATTTTTTTCATCAAAAAATCCGATTTAATTTCACTGCGTAATTTTTATATCTAGAACAAATATTCATTATGACAATTGTAGGGTTTAATTAGGTCTATCAGATGCTGCAATGATATTTCCAATATCTCTAATAGCTTCCGAGAAAATTAGAACGAAATCTATTTTATGGAAAAAAGATATAGTTTAATTTTACTGCGTAATTATTATACATAGAACAAATATTCACTATAACAGAGTCAGAGTTTAATTAGCTCTATCAGATGATGCAGTGATATTTCCAATATCTCTAATAGCTTTCGAGAAAATTAGATCGAAATCTATTATTTGGCAAAAAGATATGGTTGAATTTTACTGCGTAATTATTATACATAGAACAAATATTCCTTATGACAGTTGTAAGGTTTAATTAGTTCTATCAGATGCGGCAATGATATATCCAATATCTCTAATAGCTTCCGAGAAAATTAGAACGAAATAAATTTTTTCGAAAAAAGATACGGTTTAATATTAGTGCGTAATTATTATACATAGAACAATTATTCATTATGATAGTTGTAGGGTTCATTATGACAGTTGTAGAGTTTAATTAGGTCTATCAGATACTGCAATGATATTTCCAATATCTTTAATAGCTTCCAAGAAATTTAAAACAAAATCTATTTTATGGAAAAAACGGTTTAATTTTACGGTTTAATTTTACTGCTTAATTATTTTACATAGAACAAATATTCATTATGACAGTTGTAGAGTTTATTTAGGTCTATCTGATGCTGCAATGATATTTCCAATATCTCTATTAGCTTCCGAGAAAATGAGAACGAAATCTATTATTTGGAAAAAAGATACGGATAAATTTTAATGCATAATTTTTATACATAAAACAAATGTTCATTATGACAGTTGTAGATTTTAATTAGGTCTATCAGATGCTGCAATGATATTTCCAATATCTCTAATAGAACGAAATAAAAAATTTGGAAAAAAGATACGGTTTAATTTTGCTGCATAATTATTATACATAGAACAAATATTCTCTATTACAGTTGTAAAGTTTAATTAGGTCTATCAGATGCTGCAATGATATTTCCAATATCTCTAATAGCTTCCGAGAAAAATAGAACGAAATCTAATTTTGGAAAAAAGATACGGTTTAATTTTACTGCGTAATTATTAAACATAGAACAAATATTTATTTTGACAGTTGTAGAGTTTAATTAGGTCTATCAGATGCTGCAATGATATTTCCAATATCTTTAATAGCTTCCGAGAAAACTAGAACGAAATTAATTTTTTGGAAAAAAAACACGGTTTAATTTTACTGCGAAATTATTACACATGGAACAAATATTTATCATGATAAATTTAGAGTTTAATTAGGTTCATCAGATGCTGCAATGACATTTCTATTAACTCTAATAGCTTCAGAGAAAATTAGAACGAAATCATTTTTATTTTTTTTCCGATATGGTTTAATTTTACTGCGTAATTATTATACATAGAACAAATATTCATTATGACAGGTATAGAGTTTAATTAGTTTTATCAGATGCTGCAATGATATTTCCAATATCTCTAATAGCTTCCGAAAAAATGAGAACGAAATCTATTATATGGAAAAAAGATACGGTTTAATTTTAATGCTTAATTATTATACATAGAACAAATATTCATTATGACTGTTGTAGAGATTAATTAGGTCTATCAGATGCTTTAATGATATTTCCAATATATCTAATAGTTTCCGAGAAAATTAGAACGAAATCTATTTTTTGGAAAAAAGATACGGTTTAATTTTACTGCATAATTATTAAACATAGAACAAATATTCATTATTATAGATGTAGAGTTTAATTAGATCTATCAGATGCTGCAATGATATATCCAACATATCTAATAGCTTCCGAGAAAATTAGAACGAAATAAATTTTTTTGAAAAAAGATATGGTTTAATTTTACTGCGTAATTATTATACATAGATCAAATATTCATTATGTCAGTTGCAGAGTTTAATTAGTTCTATCAGATGCTCCAATGATATTTCCAATATCTCTAATAGCCTCCAAGAAAATTAGAACGAAATCAATTTTATGGAAAAAAGATACGGTATAATATTACTGCGAAATTATTATTCATAGAACAAATATTCATTATGACAGTTGTAGGGTATTATTAGATCTATTAGATGCTGCAATGATATTTCCAATATCCTAATAGCTTCCGAGAAAATTAGAACGAAATTAATATTTTTATAAAAAAATCCGGTTTAATTTTACTGCGTAATTTTTATATCTAGAACAAATATTCATTATGACAATTGTAGGGTTTAACTAGGTCTATCAGATGCTGCAATGATATTTCCAATATCTCTAATAGCTTCCGAGAAAATTAGAACGAAATCTATTTTGTGGAAAAAAGATATAGTTTAATTTTACTGCGTAATTATTATACATAGAACAAATATTCATTATGACAGTTGCAGAATTTAATTAGGTCTATCAGATGCTGCAATGATATTACCAATATCTCTAATAGCTTCCGAGAAAATTAGATCGAAATCTATTATTTGGCAAAAAGATATGGTTGAATTTAACTGCGTAATTATTATACATAGAACAAATATTCATCATGACAATTGTAGAGTATAATTAGATCTATCAGATGCTGCAATGATATTTCCAATATCTCTAATAGCTTCCGAGAAAATTAGAACGAAATATATTTTTTCGAAAAAAGATACGGTTTAATTTTAGTGCGTAATTATTATACATAGAAGAAATATTCATTATGACAGTTATAGGGTTTAATTAGGTCTATCAGATGCTACAATAATATTTCCAATATCATTAATAACTTCCAAGAAAATTAGAACGAAATATATTTTTTGAAAAAAGATAGGGTTTTTACTGCGTAATTATTATACATAGAACAAATATTCATTATGAAAGTTGTAGAGTTTAATTAGGTATATTAGATGCTGCAATGATATTTCCAATATCTCTAATAGCTTCCGAGAAAATGAAAACGAAATCTATTATTTGGATTAAAAAAATGGTTTAATTTTACTGCTTAATTATTAGATATGGAGCAAATATTCATTATGACAGTTGTAGAGTTTAATTAGATCTATCAGATGCTGCAATGATATTTCCAATATCTCTAATAGCTTCCGAGAAAATTAGAACGAAATCTATTTTTTGGAAAAAAGATACGGTTTAATTTTACTGCGTAATTATTATACATAGAACAAATATTCATTATTACAGTTTTAGAGTTTAATTAGGTTTATCAGATGCTGCAATGATATTTCCAATATCTCTAATAGCTTCCGAGAAAATTAGAACGAAATCTATTTTTTGGCAAAAATATATGGTTTAATTTTACTGCGTAATTATTATACATAGAACAAATATTCATTATGACAGTTGTAAGGTTTAATTAGTTCTATCAGATGCAGCAATGATATATCCAATATCTCTAATAGCTTCCAAGAAAATTAGAACGAAATCTATTTTTTCGAAAAACGATACGGTTTAATATTAATGCGTAATTATTATACATAGAACAAATATTAATTATGAAACTTGTAGGGTTTAATTAGGTCTATCAGATGTTGCAATGATATTTTCAAAATCTCTAATAGCTTCTGAGAAAATTAGAACGAAATCTAATTTTTGGAAAAAAGATAGGGTTTAATTTTACCTCGTAATTATTATACATAGAATAAATATTCATTATGACAGTTGTAGAGTTTAATTAGGTCTATTAGATGCTGCAATGATATTTCCAATATCTCTAATAGCTTCCGAGAAAATTAGAACGAAATCTATTTAATGGAAAAAAGATACGGTTTAATTTTACTGCGTAATTATTATACATAGAACAAATATTCATTATGGCTGTTGTAGGGTTTAATTAGATCTATCAGATGCCGCCATGATATTTCCAATATATCTAATAGCTTCCGAGAAAATTTGAACGAAATCTATTTTTTATAAAAAAGATACGGTTTAATTTTACTGCGCAGCTATTATACATATAACAAATATTCAATACGACAGTTGTAGGGTTTAATTAGGTCTATCAGATGCTGCAATGATATTTCTAATATCTCTAATAGCTTCCGAGAAAATTAGAACGAAATCTGTTTTTTGGAAAAAAGATAGGGTTTAATTTTACTGCGTAATTATTATACATAGAAGAAATATTCATTATGACAGTTATAGGGTTTAATTAGGTCTATCAGATGCTACAATAATATCTCCAATATCATTAATAACTTCCTAGAAAATTAGAACGAAATATATTTTTTGAAAAAAGATAGGGTTTAATTTTACTGCGTATTTATTATACATAGAACAAATGTTCATTATGACAGTTGTAGAGTTTAATTAGGTCTATTAGATGCTGCAATGATATTTCCAATATATCTAATAGCTTCCGAGAAAATGAAAACGAAATCTATTATTTGGATTAAAAAAATGGTTTAATTTTACTGCTTAATTATTAGACATGGAGCAAATATTCATTATGACAGTTGTAGAGTTTAATTAGATCTATCAGATGCTGCAATGATATTTCCAATATCTCTAATAGCTTCCGAGAAAATTAGAACGAAATCTATTTTGTGGAAAAAAGATACGGTTTAATTTTACTGCGTAATTATTATACATAGAACAAATATTCATTATTACAGTTTTAGAGTTTAATTAGGTTTATCAGATGCTGCAATGATATTTCCAATATCTCTAATAGCTTCCGAGAAAATTAGAACGAAATCTATTTTTAGGCAAAAAGATATGGTTTAATTATACTGCGTAATTATTATACATAGAACAAATATTCATTATGACAGTTGTAAGGTTTAATTAGTTCTATCAGATGCAGCAATGATATATCCAATATCTCTAATAGCTTCCAAGAAAATTAGAACGAAATCTATTTTTTCGAAAAAAGAAACGGTTTAATATTAGTGCGTAATTATTATACATAGAACAAATATTAATTATGAAAGTTGTAGGGTTTAATTAGGTCTATCAGATGTTGCAATGATATTTTCAAAATCTCTAATAGCTTCTGAGAAAATTAGAATGAAATCTAATTTTTGGAAAAAAGATAGGGTTTAATTTTACCTCGTAATTATTATACATAGAATAAATATTCATTATGACAGATGTAGAGTTTAATTAGGTCTATTAGATGCTGCAATGATATTTCCAATATCTCTAATAGCTTCCGAGAAAATTAGAACGAAATCTATTTAATGGAAAAAAGATACGGTTTAATTTTACTGCGTAATTATTATACATAGAACAAATGTTCATTATGGCTGTTGTAGGGTTTAATTAGATCTATCAGATGCCGCCATGATATTTCCAATATATCTAATAGCTTCCGAGAAAATTTGAAGGAAATCTATTTTTTATAGAAAAGATACGGTTTAATTTTACTGCGCAGCTATTATACATATAACAAATATTCAATACGACAGTTGTAGGGTTTAATTAGGTCTATCAGATGCTGCAATGATATTTCTAATATCTCTAATAGCTTCCGAGAAAATTAGAACGAAATCTGTTTTTTGGAAAAAAAGATAGGATTTAATTTTACTGCGTAATTATTATACAAAAAACAAATATTCATTATGACAGTTGTAGAGTTTAATTAGTTCTATCAGATGCTGCAATGATATTTCCAATATCTCTAATAGCTTCCGAGAAAATTAGAACGAAATATCTTTTTTTGGAAAAAAGATAGGGTTTAATTTTACTGCGTAATTATTATACATAGAACAAATACTCATAATGACAGTTGTAGAGTTTAAATAGATCTATCAGATGCTGCAATGATATTTCCAATATCTCTAATAGCTTCCGAGAAAATTAGAACGAAATCTATTCTTTGGAAAAAAGATACGGTTTATCTTTAGTGCGTAATTATTATACATAGAACAATTATTCAATATGACAGTTTTAGGGTTTAATTAGATCTATCAGATGCTGCAATGATATTTCTAATATCTCTAATAGCTTCCGAGAAAATTAGAACGAAATCTATTTTTTTGAAAAAAAGATACGGTTTAATTTTACTGTGTAATTATTATACATAGAACAAATATTCATTATGACAGTTGTAGAGTTTAATTAGTTCTATCAGATGCTGCAATTATATTTCCAATACCTCTAATAGCTTCCGAGAAAATTAGAGCGAAATCTATTTTTTTGGCAAAAAGATATGGTTTAATTTTACTGCGTAATTATTATACATAGAACAAATATTCATTATGACAGTTTTAAAGTTTAACAGTGGCGTATGGTGGTTTCTGTCACTGGGTGTGCTGAACAGTGATTCTGTCCATAACTAACATATACCTAATTACTAATGTATGTGCGCGCGCGCGCGCGCGTGTGTGTGTGTGTGTGTGTGTGTGTGTGTGTGTGTGTGTGTGTGTGTGTCTGTCTGTCTGTGTATGTGTGTGTGTGTGTGTGTATGTATATGTGTATGTGTATGTGTGTGTGTGTGTGTGTGTGTGTGTGTGTGTGTGTGTGTGTATGTGTGTGTGTGTGTGTGTGTGTGTGTGTGTGTGTGTGTGTGTGTGTGTGTGTGTGTGTGTGTGTGTGTGTGTAATTACAATTTTATAGTTATTCATACAGTTAGTTGGAAAATAAAGTAAATTTTATGTGAAAACTTAGAATAATTATATGTATTCATTTTGATTAGCTAAGCTTACCACCTAAATTACAAAGTTGAGTCGTTGACATACCTGATTACTTATAATTCATTTCTATTCTTCGTGTTTTTGATATAAACTTGTTCATGACTTCATTATAGAAAGAGCCTCTTTGTTTAACTTTAGTCAGCAAGATCTCTTTAATGGAGAGCATGCTGAGGCCACTCTGCCTCAAATGGCTCCTTTCAACACATTTCTCTGGTGGTGTAATAATGTGGCACCTGGCACCTGACAGCAGTCCTCAAGGTCACAGTCATAGGTTATCACAACACAACACCACAACATGTGTCCTCCCCCTGTAACACTATTTTATCAGCCACTATTACACCACAGTTATATGAGCCACTTTAATACCAATCACATAACCACGAATACCGTCTGTAACAGCGTAGCCGCTTTTCAAGGGAAAAATATATTTAAGAATACCAGCGTAGCAGCAGGAGTCTGCCTCTCTCGTATCCCTCCACCGGCAGATGGGAGTGAATGTCACATTCACTCCCATCTCCCCTCTTTTCCATTGCCATGGTAACGCTATCATTAAGATGCAAACACACCGCAACACAATAATAATTACAATATACTCACAATTCACAACTAGTCATTTATCTAGTCAAGAAAAATGCACGTATTCCCCCGACACAAGCGTCATTGAAACTGAGTTAGTATAACTTGGGTTTCTTGGCAACTCAACTTACTTCTGTTGTTTCATCGGTAAGAGAGTCCATGACTTAGGTTGCACTAAATCCTTATTTTTGATTAAGTGACTTAATAACATTTGGTTTCATAATAGATACTATATTGTAATTCTTGCAAATCTTAATTATGCTCATATAATAAATGGCAAATACACTTTATACCTTCTAGCTAATATAAAATATGAGCACCAAAAACGAACGCAAGTAGTGTGCATTTGTAGAGCCGCACACCAAACTCCATATATTCAACAGTCTGCCCTCCCACTCCACCATACGCGCTATGCTACATAATGACACAATTGATTATTGGGTGTGCAGTGCTTCTACAGAACACCTATAATACAAAATATTATAACAGGGCTAAAAACAATCAGAAAAATATCGTTTCCCACTTGGTGCAGAATTTATTTATAACTATCATGCATTTCTCTCTCTGACTGAGGGTGTGCGATGCACACCTAGCACACCCTGAATATACGCCCCTGTTACTACACGGTTGTCCAATGACGGGAGTTACTGTGTAATTTACTGTCTTATTCATGTTTACATTGTGTTATTTTCATTGAGGTAGCGTGTTTATCTTGCAAGTCTGGTTGGCTGTTGTGGGTTGCCATCAGCATTTATAGTATGTTAAGTTAATATTTTGGTGTGTCCATGTCATTTATTTTTGCTTAAGATGGTCTACATAGCTATTTACAAGGATTTGGTGACCATTATTTGGTGTAGTGAAGATGAGTTATGTTGCAGGTTGAAACGCTACTACAATAAAGCTACGCATCCTGCCCGAGATTTCACTTGTCATCCAACAATGGTTATTAAACTATTTTGAGAGTTTATTTTTGATATCTTTTTATCTGTTCAATTCATGTCTTTTTTTCAGTGTTTTAATTTCTTTCTTTTTATTACTTAAATTTGTATTTGAATTTATGGATCTGGTTGCAATAAAGGAAACCATTTTTTATGTATTTTAAGTCAAATTTTTCGGTTTTTTTACGCTTTCCATTTTTTTATATGTATTTTCATGTAATGCATTGACTGACTTCATTGTATACATATATTCATTTGTTCCGACGGTTGGAACTAAAGGTATATTTTCATATTTGCCTTCAGTTTTTCGTAGACAATCTAATTTCTCTAATATTTCTTTGCTTTTTTATCACTTTTCCCCAAGTCTGTATATCATGCATTATTTCAAATTTCTTTTCTTTTTCCAGGGACGTTGATGTCTTGGTGCCTTGGTTCGGCGTTCCCTGGGTTTACCTCCTCACTTCTTTCCTCAGGTAAATGATTTTTAATGAGTTTAAGGTCATATTTCTAGTTTTTCTCTGTTTATCTTAAGGGGATGTGACATGAGGGAGCGTGAGGGTGGGTGGATAAGGCTGAGGGGGATGAGTGTCCTCGCGTTTTTCATGTTCTCGTCCCTCCTCAAGTTAGGCGTCTGAAATTTTTATGGTCTCGCCTGAATTTCGTATCTCAGTAAATTGGCGAGAAGCGTCTGCTGCTCCTGCTGACCGAGATGTGTTTATCATCCTTCTTCTCCTCCTCCCTCCTTCTTACTACTTCTTCTTCCTGTTTGTTTTCTTATTCTTTAGACTCTTTTCTGTTTTCTTCCTCGTTTAACTTTTTTTTTTTTACTTCATTTACTTCCTCTTCCGCCTCCTGTCTTATCTCACTATTTACTTTTCGTTATTGCCGATTTTTTCTTCTTCTTTCTTCTTCATTGCGCTCATCTTTCTTCTCCTTGAACTGCTTCTCTTCCTTCCTGTTGTCGATGTTTTTACTCTCCTCGTCAGCTTAACCTAAATTTTCCTTGCTCTCTCTCTTAAATGATTTCTGTGTTAACTTTATTCATCACATCTCTCCTCCATTCCCTCTTCTTCGTGCATATATATTTTTTTCTCTCTCTCTCGTATTCCATTTAATTATTTTTTCCCTCCTTTGTACAGCATTTCATTGACTTGTTTGTTCCTTTCCCCCTTCCTTTCCCACCTGGACCTTCCTTCTCCTCACCTGTCACTTCCACCTTCATAGAAATAATCAACACCTATTCATCTATTCACAGCCTCCTTTTTTTTCTTCTCAACGTGCATAGATAGTCAATTTCCTCCTCGTCCTTCTACTCCTACTCTACCTCTCTATACCTACCCTCGCTTCCTCCTCCTCCTCCTCCTCCTCCTCCTCCTCCTCCTCCTCC
>JAXIVD010001748.1:17500-25000 GCA_036785275.1 Cancer borealis
CATATACACTTTCCCTAACACAACCTTATCAAAAGCGATAACTTAACCATTTATAGAGATAATTACAAAACTCCTATTTCTTGGAACCTCCTAAAGTTTGCTTAAGATAAATACGCAGAAGATGTAAGACCATAATACTGACTTACTATAATTTACTCCCATAAGCCTAAGTAGCATGGAAATGGAGGTATAATTAAGAGTATTTAATGATAAGGTTGAGTGAGTCCCGTGTTTATTGTTGTCTTCGTTATCTTGGCTTACAGTGTGTGTGTGTGTGTGTGTGTGTGTGTGTGTGTGTGTGTGTGTGTGTGTGTATGTGTGTGTGTGTGTGTGTGTGTGTGTGTGTGTGTGTGTGTGTGTGCTTGTGTGCGTACGTGTGTGTGTGTGTGTGTGCGTGTGTGTGTGTGTGTGTGTGTGTATGTGTGTGTGTGTGTGTGTGTGTGTGTGTGTGTGTGTGTGTGTGTGTGTGTGTGTGTGTGTGTGTGTAAAGTTTGCTTCTCTATTGAAGTTTAAGTCTTCTATCTCCTTCAACTATTCCTGGTTTCCTTTTTATTCCCCTTCCATCCTTTCTCCATCCCCTCCTTCCTTCCTTCTTTCCTGCTTTAATTTTTCCTTCTTCCTTACGTTCTTTCGTTCTTCCTACTATATTCTTTCTATTTTTCTCTTTTTTTTTTAGTTTTTAGTTTTCCTTTACTTTTTTCATTTCCGGATGTTTGTTTTAATCGTTCAATTTCCCTTCTTTTTCCTTCCTTCATACCTTCGTTCTTAAATTCCTTCATTCCTTCCTTGTTTTCTTTATGAAGTCATTACTTTTCTTTCTTATTTGTTTTGTTTCTTTATATCTTTCATAAGCCTTTTCTTCTAGACATATTCTTCTCGTAAAATATTCTTTTCTTCCATCTTTCTTTTTTTTTGACAATGTTGCACACTTTTATTTTTTCATTTTTGCTCCACTTCCTCATCCCTCACATCTCGAACCTTTCCCTTGGTCTTCTTGTCCTTCTCGTTTTTCTCCTCTTCTCCTCCTCCTTCGCTTCCCTTTCTTCAAGACCCTCAAGAAATTTGACAACATAGATTGCACGAAATTATTTTACGTAAATGCAAACTCAACTGTAAGAAACAACGGCAAGACAACACGTTTCAACACGGACACTTTCACTCAAGCAGCTGACAACAGGAGTAAAGAAACAGGGTATAATGTAACCAGGTATTAGAGGCATGATTTCTTGTCGGTATTGGTAACCTGGAACCTCAAACACCCTTTCTCTATCCCTTGGTTAACTTTCATGTATTATAGTCTCAGTGTTTATATGATGTAGTGTTTAATTTGTCTATCCATGATTTAAGGGATTTTTTGGTAGACGAAGCAGAATCTTCTTGTCTTTTTTTGTAACTTGGTATCTTAAATTACTCATAAAAAAAACTTCTTCCTTGTGTCTAGTGAAGGTATTTGCTATCTTATCTTATCGAGAAAGTGAGTTTATGTTTTAAATGGGTGTTTTCTCCTTGTTTTTGTATATATGTATATGATGTGTCCCTAAGGGGTGATGTGGTAAGAGGAGACACCATACTTATCTGTCTTCACCAGTAACGATGCTGCGTATGTCACTCAAATTGGTGACCTCATTGTCGGAAAATGGACAAGGTTACTACTCTTACTTGGTACTATGTTCTTAGGTTATTACCCCTCAATCTCTTACCTCCTGCCTCCTACTTCCTATATCTTCCTTCTCCTCTCCTCCTCCTCCTCCTCCTCCTTCTCTTCTTCTTCCTCTTCTTCCTCCGGGCTGGCCTGAACGAAGACGGATACCTCACTTTCACAAACTTTGGGGATATACAGTACACAAAAAATGGCTCCTTTAGTATACAAGACCTTGATACTTCTTCTTCGTCGAGGCATTGGAGAAGGGAGAGAGGGCGGGGGGAGGGGTGGAAGGAGGGGAAGAAGGAAGGAGGGACGGAGGGAGGGAGGAAGTGTAGAGGATGTTAGACCGAAGGAATGAGAGGGAAAAAAAGAGCAAGGTGCCAGATGATGGGAAAAGGGAGATGAAAGAGGTGAAAGGGAGAAAGCTGGAGGAGGAGGAGGAGGAGAAGGAGAAAGAGAAGGAGAGAGGATGGAAGGAAGAAAGGAAGGAATAGAGGAATGGAAAAAGGATAAACTGATAGATTAAAGTATACATTTTAGTATCTGTTAAAAAGAAGAAAGGAAAGGAAGAAGAGGAGGATTACAAAGGATTACAAAAGATTACACAAATGGCAACATACTTTCAGGTCCTGACTAGACTGTTTGCTTGCCCTGATCTAACTTACTAGGATGAGGGAAAGGATGGTAGATTCCTCCAACCGATGTAGGCCGGAAAAGGAGGATAAGGAGGAGGAGGAGGATAAGGAGGAGGAGGAGGAGGAGGAGGAGGAGGAGGAGGAGGAGGAGGAGGAGGAGGAGGAGGAGGAGGAGGAGGAGGAAAGAGGAGGAGGAAGAGGAGGAGGAAGAGGAGAAAGAAGAGGAGGAGGAGGAGGAGTAGGAGGAGGAGGAGGAGGAGGAGGAGGAGGAGGAGGTGGTCTTGTGGTATGTTCTTTGCAATATTCTTTCTTCCCCTGAGATTCGGATTTCCTCTCTGTCAAGTAAGTCTTTTCCCCAAACTAACCAGATTAACGACTCTCCTTTTCCCTCCTCACTTCCTCTTCTTACTCATACTTTTCTTCTTCCTCTTTCTCTTCTTCTTCTTCTTCTTCTGCTGCTTCCTCTTTCTCTTTCTCTTCCTCTTCTTCTTCGTCGTTTTCCTCTTTCTCCTCTTCCTTCTGCGGTTTTTTCCTCTTCATTCTCCTTTTTTCTCTTTTTTTCTCTTCATATCTGATTTTCTTCCTCTTTCTCGTTCTCTCTTCATACATATTTTCCTTATTATCCTTCCTTTTCTTCCTATTTCTCCTATTTTCTTTCTTACTTTCTTGCTTATTTCTTTGTCTTTATTTACTTCTCTTGATTTTTTAAATTTCGTGTCCTTGTCCTCCTACTTACTCTCCATGTCTTTTTCCATTTCATCCTCCTGCTTTTCCTCTTCCTTTTACTCCTTTTGTACAACTTTTCCTCCTCCTCCTCCTCCTCCTTCTCTTAATCCTACACATCATCATTCTTCTTATCTCTCTCATCATCGTCTGTTTCTTTGTCTGTCTGTTTATCTCCCATTCCTTCCAACCTTCCAATCTGAATGATCATTAAGAGAAGCTTCGTAATGTATCGTTCGCAATCCATTGTCCTCGCCTGTAATATAAAGTTACGTCAAAGTTTCACTCTAATAGGTCATGTTTTCATTATACTTGGAATCCTTGAGGCGTTGGACCCACCAGCTTATGTCTTTCTTGCACGTTATCCCATGTGGTTTGAATAGAGACAGACAGACAGACAGACAGACAAAGGCAGAAAGATAGATAGATAGACAGTCAGATAGGTAGATAGATAGATAGAGAGAAAGATTGTGAAAGTGGTCATTATACTTTCCTTTTTGACGGTAGAACAAGAGTAATCCTTAAAGTTACCGTGAGTGTTGTAATGTATTAAGTATTAACAACTATTTAGAGTTATCATACGACCATGTGGATTTGAAGGATAGCGTGAGGGAATACATGAGTGTATCTTAAATCATACATAATGTCACTGAAAAATACAGGAGATGTGAGGACAGCTGCTTGTAATCACTATTGAGTTTAAAAATAGACATAAGGGTTAGTATTAAAGGAAGCCATGATATGTAATGTAAAAGCAGTGAAAGATGATTTCAACAAAGCCATTGAGTGAGATGTTTGTATAAACTATAATATCCAATGTATGTTTAAAGGTATGCAAGTTTAAAGGTATAAAGGGTTAAAGGTCATAGAGCTAAACGTATACTTGACTACATAGAATAAGGTGCAGTAAGTGTGAAAGGTCACCGTAATTCCAAAATGTTGACGCTGGCAATATATAATGATATTGACGAAATATTTACTCATGTCAAGTGTTGCGTACCTGAGCTGCCACACCTGCTGATAAATGTTACTGTCTCCATCCTACGCTAGACCATCTTTCAATATTGACATTCTTCTGAATTACTAAAGACATTTTCTGTTTCACCTCTTTATCTTTGTGTTTTTTTGAGTACAACGTTACGTGTTCCAACTGTCTTTAAAGAGGATGGATTTCTGACTTTACTCAACACCTGTAGACTTGTGGAGTCAAGATAAGACGGTGCATTTGGCTTACTTCATCTTGCTGTTTGTTCCTTACCTGATTACGTGGTGATGTTATGATAAGGTAGACTGCGGTAACCCAAGTGATAGTACTTTCCGCACTAGAGTGTTGAGTCCTTTTTCAACACGTACCCAATGGCAAGTGGGGGGGGGGGGGGGGGGGGGGGGGGGGGGGGGGAGGGGGGGGAGAGGAGGAGAGAGAGAGAGAGAAGAGAGAGAGAGAGAGAGAGAGAGAGAGAGAGAGAGAGAGAGAGAGAGAGAGAGAGAGAGAGAGAGAGAGAGGAGAGAGAGAGGACGGCACTGAAACACTTATTAGAACATGCCATCTGTATTGTCACTTAGTAAAGAAAGTATTCTACAAAGACACACACACACACACACACACACACACACACACACACACACACACACACACACACACACACACACACACACACACACACACACACACACGATAGCGGTAGGAAAAAATAAAAACATCTTCGACACGCTCTCTGCTTTTCCCCAGCCATCCCCCCTCATAAGAAGCCTTTGTCAGGTACACGTCCCGGCGCGAGGCTACACGGCTCCTCGTCACCACCATCCTACTGCTACCCAAGAGTTGTGTCGCGTCCCCATCTGTCGCTTACATTCCCAAGCCAATTTGTGCTTATAATACCTTCTTCGTAGATGGCCCGTCAGTGTATGTGTGTGTGTGTGTGTGTGTGTGTGTGTGTGTGTGTGTGTGTGTGTGTGTGTGTGTGTGTGTGTGTATGTGTGTTTGTGTGTTTGTGTGTGTGTTGTGTTTGTGTTTGTGTTTTTGATGTTCAGTTATTGTCACTGTCCAGTCCTCGTGGTGATAAGGGAAGAAGGGAGTGTCAGCCTTCACTTGCCGACACATACGACCAAACGCTATTACTTATACATAACCTTTGCTGTGCATCCTCTTTGTATCATACATTGACTAGAGACCCAACACCAAAACAAAACGGACCTTGCAACAGAAGGGAGACTGAGGGGTACGCCTTGGAGACGAGACCTTAAAGGATGTGGATACCAATGCATAATTCTGGCGGGGAGTGTCAGTCTGGCAAAGTACAAAGCAGTACAAACCTATTCTCGTATTTAAGACAGCGTGAAGAAGGCAGGCTCAGACGGCCAAGTTCTGAAAGTCCTTACAGACCAGCTTCATTTCGTTTGTTCCTCCTGAGCTTGGTGGCGAAGTGGCCGAGGCTGTGACTCTTGAGTTGATGGTTGGGTCTTAGAGACTTGCCTTGTGTGACTTAACAGAAAAGGTAGAGTTTTTTTTGTAGTAGGGCTGTATAATATTAGTTGTTCAGGTCGTTGAAAGCCCTTTTCATCCGCTGCTGAAACAAGAATGAAATCAAGAGTGTAGCAGCAGATACTGTGCAAGCTTTTACCCACACTAGATATTCACACTCGTTCAAGCCATCGTCTCCGATAATCCTCTCATACCATCGCTTTGTCTCATCATCTCATTTAAGGAAGATTGGAGCATCGTCGTCGTTGGAACTCGATGAACTTTCACGAGCACCAACTATCTGTTTGTGTGTGCGTGTGCGTGTGCGTGTGGAAGACTAGGATAATAGCAAGCAAGACTTCGAACCACCCAGATAACGCCGCTTAATCGACGGCTCAACGCACGAGTGAGGTTCAATAGACTAATGAAATCAGATAACATATTTTATCCATTTGACGTGACTCGATCGTAAACTGGGACACTGAATCTGACAATAAAGTTTAACCACAACATTTTCACTTTCACACAATTTACAGATGGAAGTAGTGGTGTGGTTTAGCGGTAGTGGCGTAATGCCTTTTCTATTATTTTTTTTCCCGGGGGTGCTAAGGGGGGAGGGTGTGGAAGGGATAGGGAGTGAGGTGGACAGATGTATGTGGAATGTACAGGTGGCTAAAAGGTCGTACTGCTGATGGATGGGATGTAGAGCTGAAGTTATGGTGTGGTGATATGTGGTGGTGGTGGTGGTGGTGGTGGTAGGGGAGGGGATGCAGCAGCAGTGGTGTGGCAAAATGGTGACGTACAAGAGGATTGGTGAGGTACTAGTGGTGATAGTGGTGATGAATTTATGTGTCAAATGTAGGTCAGAGTTGTATTGATGGTGGTGGTGGTGGTTGCAGGATTCAGTAGTGGTACTTAAGTTGATGTGAAATGATAATGGGTACAACTTGGTAATAAAAGTGATGATGGTGTTGGTGTTGGTGGTGAGTAGGAGAGTGACGGTGATAGGGAAGCGTTGGTGATGGAAGTAGCAGCAATAACAAGATGGTGGTGGAGCAGGTGGAGGTACTAACATTAATGAGGCGAAGGTATTAGCAGGAATGAGAAGGCTGTAAAGGAAGCAGCAGCAGCAGGAGTAAGTAGATGAAAGTGAGAGGAAAGGAAAAATAAAAACAATAACCTAATAAAAACGGAAATAACACCAGTAATGATATATAAGGAAAAAAATAGAAAAGGAAAAGAAGATAGAAGAGGTACAAGAAACAGGAGAAAAAACTGAAGAAGCGAAGGAGTCAAAAAAAGGAGGTAGAAGGGGAGAAGTAGACAGGAACAGCGGCCGTAGGAGTCAGGATATAAGAAGGAAGTTAAAAAGAAGAAGGAAGAAGATATGATGAACTACTCGTCTCCAGAGCTGCCGGTGCCGTCCATCACAGTTTGTCGTGGCGCCGTGGGGGAGCAGGAAGCCGGGAGTAGCGTCAGCAGCCTTAGAGAGACAGCCCTTATACTCCTGTGAATTATATCCACCCACCAGCCTCGTCAGTGTATTTATATTTACATCGATATATGTATATGTGAAGGGTGGCGCTTGTATACGTATAAACTATTAGATAATAAGATTTCGTTGTTCTAAATTTTTGACGTATGGTAGTAGTAGTAGTAGTAGTAGTAGTAGTAGTAGTAGTAGTAGTAGTAGTAGTAGTAGTAGTAGTAGTAGTAGTGGTAACAATAGTAGAATGGGAGGCAGTAGTAACAGTTTTTAAAGCAATAAAAGGTGAAAGAGGGAAAGGAATGAGTGATGGAAGATGTTATACACTTTATGCAAGTATTATTAGATTACTTTTGTTTTTCCTTTTTTTTTCATAGGGGTTGGTGCGTGAGTTGGTGAAGGTTGTGGGTGGTGTAGGGGTGGGGTGGATGGGTGGGGTTGTCTGCGTGGTGTTGGGTAGTGGAGTAGGGTGGAGTGGGCATGAGGGTGAGGGTGAGCGGAGTGTAACCTTCCATAAATTTTAACTTTATTCGATATTTTGGTGTTTGAA
>JAXIVD010001748.1:35000-46881 GCA_036785275.1 Cancer borealis
TTGACGCAGCGTACTGAAAGTCTGACATTGTCACCCATCCTTCTAAAGAAAAATGAAAACAATATGGTAGTTCTAAAGACAGAAAATAAGAAAAAAACTCCAAATAATAGCAATGAAGCAACGTAAAATACCTTGATAGATTGATGAAAGGTGACCAATTAGCATGAAAAGTTTAATCACAAAAAGTTCCGCAGACACACAGGAAACTTAATAAAGAAAACGTATATATGATAATGTGATAAAAAAATTGTTATGATCAAATATGGGAAAATTAATTCACCCTCCTGAAATTCAGTTAAGCATATGCAACAATATATGGCAGAGGAGAGAGAGAGGAGCGAGAGAGAGAGGAGAGAGAGAGAGAGGAGAGAGAGAGGAGGAGGAGAGCAGAGAGAGAGAGAGAGAGAGAGAGAGAGAGAGAGAGGAGAGAGAGAGAGAGAGAGAGAGAGAAGAGAGAGAGAGAGAGAGAGAGAGAGAGGAGAGAGAGAGGAGAGAGAGAGAGAGAGAGAGAGAGAGAGAGAGAGAGAGAGAGAGAGGAGAGGAGAGAGAGAGAGACTCATTTTAATTAAGCGTCATACATGCTTTCCTGCCCGAATTGACCTGTTAACATTATTTTCATAGCGTTACGTCCTCCCCATCAACCCTCCCTCATCGCCTTCGGCAGGTAATTTCCCACAGGTATGTGTCCAATCAGGATTTCGGGACAAAACGCAAAAATTAAGGTCACTGCTGAGGATGAAAAATGAGAAAAAGGGAAATTACTTGGAAATTCATTAAGCTTTTACTTGATATTCGATCAAATGTATATTTTTATTTCATGTTATTTATTTGTGTTTATCAATCTGTTTACCTCCGTATTTGATCTATCTGTCCGTATCGAAGGAAATGTTTGTTTGAATATATATTATATGTTAATGATGATGATAATGATAATGGTATTGATAGTATTAATAATATTAATAATAACAGTAATTACAATTATGATGATAATGATAACAATAATGTTAATGATAATAATAGTAATAATGAAGCGGCTTTCGCAGGATTCTAATTAATGTGAACTGTTTTACAGGCATGGCAGGACATGCTTCCTCACCTGGGTGAACAGAAACCTGTATTTCTTGATGACGTTTATTGAAGCTCAGTTCTCTCATTTCATATCAACCATGTCTGGCTCTACCATGTCGTAAAGAACTGAAAATATACATTTCCAGTCACAGAATGAATACAAATCAGGGGCGTATATTCAGGGTGTGCTAGATGTGCGCCGCACACCTTCAGTCAGAGAGAGAAATGCATGCTAGTTATAAATAAATTCAGCAGCAAGTGGGAAACGATATTTTTCTTATTGTTTTTAGCCCTGTTATAATATTTTGTATTATAGGTGTTCTGTAGAAGCACTGCACACCCAATAATCAATTGTATCATTATGTAGCATAGCGCGTATAGTGTGGGAGGGCAGACTGTTGAATATATGGAGCTTGGTGTCCGGCTCTACAAATGCACACTACTTGCGTTCGTTTTTGGTGCTGATATTTTATATTGGCTAGAAGGTATAAAGAGTCTTTGCCATTTATTATATGAGCATAATTAAGATTTGCAAGAGTTATAATATACTATCTATTATGAAACCAAATGTTATTAAGTCACTTAATCAGAAATAAGAATTGAGTGCAACCTAAGTCATGGACTCTCTTACCGATGAAACAACAGAAGTAAGTTGAGTTGCCAAGTAACCCAAATTATACTAACTCAGTTTCATTGACACTTGTGTCGGGGGAGCATGTGCATTTCCCTTGACTAGATAAATGACTAGTTGTGAATTGTGAGTATATTGTAATTATTATTGTGTTGCGGTGTGTTTGCATCTTAATGATGGCGTTACCATGGCGATGACGAAAGAGGGGAGATGGGAGTGAATGTGACATTCACTCCCATCTGCCGGCGGAGGGATACGAGAGAGGCAGACTCCTGCCAGACTCCTGCTGTTACGCCGGTATTCTTAAAAATATCTTTCCTTGAAAAGCGGCTACGCTGGTATAGACGGTATTTGTGGTTATGTGACTGGTATTAAAGTGGCTCATATAGCTGTGGTGTAATAGCGGCTGATAAGACAATGTTACAGGGGGTGGACACATGTTGTGGTGTTGTGTTTTGGTAACCTATGACTGTGGCCAAGGCAGAGTCTCCGTGAGCTGTGACAGTGACCTTGAGGACTGCTGTGAGGTGCCAGGTGCCACATTAATACAACACCAGGGAAAAGTGTTGAGAGGAGCCATTTGAGGCTAAGTGGCCTCAGTTTGCTCTCCATTGAAAAAATCTTGCTGACTAAAGTTAAACAGAGAGGCTCTTTCTATGATGAAGTCATGAACAAGTTTATATAAAAAACACGAAGAATAGAATTGAATTATAAGTAATCAGGTATGTCAACCACTCAACTGTATGATTTAGGTGGTAAGCTTAGCTAATGAAAATGAATAAATTTAATTATTCATGGTTTTCACATAAAATTTACTTTATTTTCCAACTAACTGTATGAATAACTATAAAATTGTAATTACAAACACACAACACACACACACACACACACACACACACACACACACACACACACACACACACACACACACACACACACACACACACACACACACACACACATGCACGCGCGCGCGTGCGCGTGCGCATGCACACACATCAGTAATTAAGTATATGTTAGTTATGGACAGAATCAATGTTCAGCACACCCAGTGGCAAAAACCACCATACGCCACTGTTAAACTCCACAACTGTCATAATGAATATTTGTTCTATGTATAAAAATTACGCAGTAAAATTAAACCATATCTTCTTGCCAAAAAATAGATTTCGTTCTAATTTTCTCGGAATCTATTAGAGATATTGGAAATATAATTGCAGCATCTGATAGACCTAAATAAACTCTACAACTATCATAATGAATATTTGTTCTAAGTATAATAATTATCCAGTAAAATTAAACCCTATATTTAAAAAAAAAAAAAATTTTATTCTAATTTTCTCGGGAGCTATTAGAGATATTGGATATATAATTGCAGCAACTGATAGACCTAATTAAACTACAACAGTCATAAGGAATATTTGTTCTGTGTATAATAATTACGCAGTAAAATTAAACCGAATCTTTTTTCCAAAAATTAGATTTCGTTCTAATTTTCTCGGAAGCTACTAGAGATATTGGAAATATCATTAGAGCATCTGATAGACCTAATTAAACCCTACAACTGTCATAATGAATAATTGTTCTATGTATAATAATTACGCAGTAAAATTAAACCGTATCTTTTTTCCATAAAAGAGATTTTGTTCTAATTTTCTAGGCAGCTATTAGAGATATTGGAAATATCATTGCAGCATCTGATAGACCTAATTAAACTCTACAACTGTAATAATGATTATTTGTTCTATGTATAATAATTACGCAGTATAATTAAAACCTATCTTTTTTCCAAAAAATTTATTTCTTTCTTATTTTCTCGGAAGCTATTATATATATTGGAAATATCATTGCAGCATCTGATAGACATAATTAAACTCTACAAATGTAATGATTAATTTTTGTTCTACGTATAATAATTACGCAGTAATATTAAACCGTATCTTTTTTCCAAAAATAGATTTCGTTCTAATTTTCTCGGAAGCTATTAGAGATATTGGAAATATTTGTGCAGTATCTGATAGACCTAATTAAACTCTACAATTGTCATAATGAACATTTGATTTATGTATAATTATTAAGCAGTAAAATTAAACCATATCTTTTTTCCAAATAATAGATTTCGTTCTTATTTTGTCGGAAGCTATTAGAGTTATTGAAAATATCATTACAGCATCTGATAGACCTACTTAAACTATATAACTGTCATACTGAATATTTGTTCTATGTATAATAATTACGCAGTAAAATTAAACCATATATTTTTTCAAAAAAATATATTTCGTTCTCATTTTTTCGGAAGCTATTAGAGATATTGGTAATATCATTACAGCATCTGATAGACCTAATTAAACCTTACAACTGTCATAATGAATATTTGTTCTATGTATAATAATTACGAACTAAAATTAAACCGTATCTTTTTTCTAAAAAATAGATTATCAATAGTTATTAGAGATATTGGAAATATTATTGCAGCATCTGATTGACCTAATTAAACTCTACAACTGTCATAATGAACATTTGATTTATGTATAATAATTAAGCAGTAAAATTAATCCATATTTTTTTCTTCCAAATATTAGATTTCGTTCTCATATCTTCACCATATCCTAAAAAAAAAAATAGATTTCGTTCTAATTTTCTCGGAAGCTTTTAGAGATATTGGAAATATTATTGCAGCATCAGATAGACCTAATTAAACTCTACAACTGTCATAATGAATATTTGTTCTATGTATAATAATTAAACAGTAAAATTAAACCGCATCTTTTTTTCCATAAAATAGATTTTGTTCTAATTTTCTCGGAAGCTATTAGAGATATTGGAAATATCATTGCAGCATCTGATAAACCTAATTAAACACTACACCTGTTATAATGAATATTTGTTCTATGTTTAATAATTATGCAGTCAAATTAAACCATATCTTAAAAAAAAAAAAATAGATTTCGTTCAAATTTTCTCGGAAGCTATTAGAGTTATTGGAAATATCATTGTAGTATCTGATAGACCTAATTAAACTCTATAACTGTCATAATGAACATTTTATTTATATATAATAATTAAGCAGTAAAATTAAACCATTTCTTTTTTCCAAATAATAGATTTCGTTCTCATATCTTCACCATATCTTTAAAAAAAAATAGATTTCCTTCTAATTTTCTCGGAAGCTTTTAGAGATATTGGAAATATTATTGCAGCATCTGATAGACCTAATTAAAACATACAACTTTCATAATGAATATTTGTTCTATGTATAATAATTACAAAGTAAAATTAAACCGTATCTCTTTTCCATAAAATAGATTTCGTTCATATTTTCTCGGAAACTATTAAAGATATTGGAAATATCATTGCAGCATCTGGTAGAACTAATTAAACTCTACAACTGTCAGAAAGAATATTTGTTCTATGTATAATAATTACGCAGTAAAATTAAACCGTATCTTTTTTCCATGAAATAGATTTCGTTCTAATTTACTCGGAAGCTATTAAAGATATTCATAATATCATTGCAGCATCTGATAGACGTAATTAAACTCTAAAACTGTCATAATGAATATTTGTTCTTTGTATAATAATTAGGCAGTAAAATTTAACCTTATCTTTTTTCCAAAAAATAAATTTACTTCTAATTTTCTCGGAAGCTATTAGAGATATTGGAAATATCATTGAAGCATCTGATAGACCTAATTAAACCCTACAACTGTAATAATGAATATTTGTTCTATGCATATTAATTACGCAGTAAAATTAAACCGTATCATTTTTCCAAAAAAAAGATTTCGTTATAATTTTCTCGTAAGCTATTAGAGATAATGGAAATATAATTGCAGCATCTGATAGACCTTATTAAACCCTACAACTGTCATAATGAATATTTGTTCTATGTATAATAATTACGCAGTAAAATTAAACCATATCTTTTTGCCCAAAAATAGATTTCGTTCTAATTTTCTCGGAAGCTATTAGAGATATTAGAAATATCATTACAGCATCTGATAGACCTACTTAAACTCTACAATAGTCAAAATGAATATTTGTTCTATGTATAATAATTACTCAGTAAAATTTAACCGTATATTTTAACCAAAAAATATATTTCGTTCTAATTTTCTCGGAAGCTATTAGATATATTGGAAATATTATTGCAGCATCTGATAGACCTAATTAAACTCTACACCTGTAATAATGAATATTTGTTCTATGTATAATAATTACGCATTAAAATTAAACCGTATCTTTTTTTCCAAAAATATATTTCATTCTAATTTTCTCGGAAGCTATTAGAGATATTGGAAATATCTTTGCAGCATCTGATAGACCTAATTAAACTCTAAAACTGTCATAATGAACATTTGATTTATGTATAATAATTAAGCAGTAAAATTAAACCATATATTTTTTCCAAATAATAGATTTCGTTCTCATATCTTCACCATATCTTAAAAAAAAAAAAAATAGATTTCGTTCTAATTTTCTCGGAAGCTTTTAGATATATTGGAAATATTATTGCAGCATCTGATAGACCTAATTAAACACTAAAACTGTAATAATGAATATTTGTTCTATATATAATAATTATGTAGTCAAATTAAACCATATCTTAAAAAAAAAAAAATTTCGTTCAAATTTTCTCGGAAGCTATTAGAGCTATTGGAAATATCATTGCAGCATCTGCTAGACCTAATTATACCCTACAACTGTCATAATGAATATTTTTTCTATGTATAATAAATACTTATTAAAATTAAACCGTATCTTTTTTCGAAAAAATAGATTTCATTCTAATTTTCTCGGAAGCTACTAGATATATTGGAAATATCATTGCAGCATCTAATAGACCTAATTAAACTCTACAACTGTCATAATGAATATTTGTTCTATGTATAATAGTTACGCAGTAAAACTAAATCGCATCTTTTTTCGAAAAAATAAATTTCGTTCTAATTTTCTCGGAAGCTTTTAGAGATATTGGAAATATCATTGAAGCATCTGATAGACCTAATTAAACTCTACAACTGTCATAATGAATATTTGTTCTATGTATATTAATTAAGCAGTAAAATTAAACCGTATCTTTTTTCCACAAAATATATTTTGTTCTAATTTTCTCGGAAGCTATTAGATATATTGGAAATATCAATGCAGCATCTGATAGACGTAATTAAACTTTACAAATGTAATAATGAATATTTGTTCAATGTATATTAATTACGCAGTAATATTAAACCGTATCTTTTTTCCAAAAATAGATTTCGTTCTAATTTTCTCGGAAGCTATTAGAGATATTGGAAATATTATTGCAGTATCTGATAGACCTAATTAAACTTTACAATTTCCATAATAAACATTTGATTTATGTATAATAATTAAGCAGTAAAATTAAACCATATCTTTTTTCCAAATAATAGATTTCGTTCTCATTTTCTCGGAAGTTATTAGAGTTATTGGAAATATCATTACAGCATCTGATAGACCTAATTAATCCCTAAAACTGTCATAATGAATATTTGTTCTATGTATAATAATTACACAGTAAAATTAAACCATATCTATTTTCAAAAAAAAATATTTCGTTCTAATTTTCTCGGAAGCTATTAGAGATATTGGAAATATCATTGCAGCATCTGATAGATCTAATTAAACTCTACTACTGTCATAATGAATATTTGATTTATGTATAATAATTAAGCAGTAAAATTCAACCATATATTTTTTTCCAAATTATAGATTTCGTTCTCACATCTTCACCATATCATAAAAAAAAAAAAAAAAAATTTCGTTCTAATTTTCTCGGAAGCTTTTAGAGATATTGGAAATATTATTGCAGCATCTGATAGACCTAATTAAACCCTACAACTGTCATAATGAATATTTGTTCTATGTATAATAATTACACAGAAAATTAAACCGTATCTCTTTTCCATAAAATAGATTTCGTTCTTATTTTCTCGGAAGCGGTTAGAGATATTGGAAATATCATTGCAGCATCTGATAGACCTAATTAACATCTACAACAGTCATAATGAATATTTGTTCTATGTATAATATACTATGTATTAATTTAACCGTATATTTTTACCAAAAAATATATTTCATTCTAATTTTCTCGGAACCTATTAGATATATTGGAAATATCATTGCAGCATCTGATAGACCTAATTAAACTCTACAACTGTAATAAGGAATATTTGTTCTATGTATAATAATTACGCAGTAAAATTAAACCGTATCTTTTTTCCAAAAAATATATTTCGTTCGAATTTTCTTGGAAGCTACTAGATATATTGGAAATATTATTGTATCATCTGATAGACTTAATTAAATTCTACAAATGTAATAATGAACATTTGTTCTATGTATAATAATTACGCAGTAAAATTAAACCGTATCTTTTTTCCAAAAATAGATTTCGTTCAAATTTTCTCGGAAGCTATTAGAGATATTGGAAATATCATTGCAGTATCTGATAGATCTAATTAAACTCTAAAACTGTCATAATGAACATTTGATTCGTGTATAATAATTAAGCAGTAAAATTAAACCATATCTTTTATCCAAATAATAGATTTCGTTCTCATATCTTCACCATATCTTAAAAAAAAAAGATTTCTTTCTAATTTTCTCGGAAGCTTTTAGAAATATTGGAAATATTATTGCAGTATCTGATAGACCTAATCAAGCCCTACAATTGTCATAATGAATATTTGTTCTATGTATAATAATTACACAGTAAAATTAAACCGTCTCTTTTTTCCATATAATAGATTTCATTATAATTTTCTTGGAAGCTATTAGAGATATTGGTAATATCATTGCAGCATTTGATAGTCCTAATTAAACTCTAAAACTGTCATAATGAATATTTGTTCTATGTATAATACTTAGCAGTAAAATTAAACCCTATCTTTTCTCCAAAAAATAAATTTAGTTCAAATTTTTTCGGAAGCTATTAGAGATATTGGAAATATCATTGCAGCATCTGATAGATCTAATTAAACCCTACAACTGTCATAATGAATATTTGTTATATGCATAATAATTACGCAGTAAAATGAAACCGTATTTTTTTTTCCTAAAAAAAATTTTTGTTCTAATTTTCTCGTAAGCTATTAGAGATAATGAAAATATCATTGCAGAATCTGATAGACCTAATTAAACCCCATAACTGTCATAATGAATATTTGTTCTATGTATAATAATTACGCACTAAAATTGAACCGTATCTTTTTTATGAAAAAATAGATTTCGTTCTAATTTTCTCGGAAGCTACTAGAGATATTGGAAACATCATTGCAGCATCTGATAAATCTAATTAAACTCTACACTCTATTTTTAAACTCTATTTTTAACAAAATTATATATATTTCGTTCTAATTTTCTCGGAAGCTATTAGATATATTGGAAATATCATTGCAGCATCTGATAGACCTAATTAAACTCTGCAACTGTAATAATAAATATTTGTTCTATGTATAATAATTACGCAGTAAAATTAAACCGTATCTTTTTTCCAAAAAATATATTTCGTTCTAATTTTCTCGGAAGCTATTAGAAATATTGGAAATATCATAGTAGCATCTGATACTCTTAATTAAACTCTACAAATGTAATAATGAATATTTGTTCTATGTATAATAATTAAGCAGTAAAATTAAACCGTATCTTTTTTCCAAAAATAGATTTCGTTCTAATTTTCTCAGAAGCTATTATAGATATTGGAAATATCATTGCAGCATCTGATAGACCTAATTAAACTCTAAAACTGTCATAATGAACATTTGATTTATGTATAATAATTAAGCAGTAAAATTAAACCATATCTTTTATCCAAATAATAGATTTCGTTCTCATATCTTCACGATATTTAAAAAAAAAAAAAAAAAATTTTGTTCTAATTTTCTTGGAAGCTTTTAGATATATTGGAAACATCATTGCAGCATCTAATAGACCTAATTAAACCCTACAATTGTCATAATGAATATTTGTTCTATGTATAATAATTACACAGTAAAATTAAACCGTATCTCTTTTCCATAAAATAGATTTCGTTCTTATTTTCTCGGAAGCTATTAGAGATATTGGAAATATCATTGCAGCATTTGATAGACCTAATTAAACACTCTATAACTGTCATCATGAATATTTGTTCTATGTATAATAATGAAGCAGTAAAATTAAACTGTATCTTTTTTCCATAATATAGATTTTGTTCTAATTTTCTCGGAAGCTATTAGAGATATTGGAAATATCATTGCGGCATCTGGTAGACCTAACCAAGCTCTAATACTGTAATAATGAATATTGGTTCTATGATATATAATTTGCAGTCAATTAAACCATATCTTAAAAAAAAAAATTGATTTCTTTCACATAATCTCGAAGCTATTATAGTTATTGGAAATTCATTGAGCATCTGTTAATCTAATTAAACCTACAACTGTCATAATGAATATATGTTTTAGTATAAAAATACGAAAGTAAACTTAAACTCGTTCTTTTTTTTTCTTCAAATTTTCGTTCTATTTCTCGGAAGCTATTATAGATATTTTGGAAATATCATTGCAGCATCTGATAGACCTAATATAAACCCTATAACTGTCTTAATGAATATTTGTTCTATGTATATTAATTACTGCAGTGAAATTATACCGTATCTTTTTCAAAAAAATAGATGTCGTTAATTTTCTCGGAAGCTATTAGATTATATTGGAAATATCATTGCAGGCATCTGATAGACTTATTAAAACTCTACTAACTGTAATATTGAATATTTGTTCTATGTATAATAATTACGCAGTAAACTACATCGTATCTTTTTTGGAAAAATAATTTCGTTTTAAATTTCTCGAAGCATTATTAAAGATATTGAATATCTTCCTGCATCTCAGATACCTTTAAACTCTACAAATGTCTAATGAACATTTGTTCTAAGTATTATAATTAAGCAGAATTAAATAAACGGATTTTTTCCAAATATAGATTTCGTTCTCATTTCTCTGGAAGCGTTTAGAGATATGTGAAATATCATTGCAGCAGTCTGATAGACCTAATTGAACTCTACAACTGTCATAATGAATATTTGTTCTATTATAATAATTAAGCAGTAAAATTAAACCGTATTTTTTTTCCATATAATAGATTTTGTTCTAATTTTCTCGGAAGCTATTAGAGATATTGGAAATATCATTGCAGCATTTGATAGACCTAATTAAACTCTACAACTGCCATAATGAATATTTGGCTCAAGTACAATATTATGCAGTAAAATTAAACCATATCTTAAAAAACTAAATAGATTCGTTCAAATTTCTCGGAAGCTATTAGAGTTATTTGAAATATCATTGAAGCATCTGTTAGACGTATTTAAAACTCTACAACTGTCATAATGAATATATGTTTTATGTATAATAATTAAGCTAGTAAAATTAAACCAGTATCTTTTTTTCTAATAAATAGATTTCGTTCTAATTTTCACGGAAGCTATTAGAGATATTGGAAATATCATTGCAGCATCTGATAGACCTAATTTAAACCCTACTAAACTCATAATGAATATTTGTTCTATGTATAATAATTATCTCAGTGAAATTAAACCCGTATCTTTTTTTCAAAATAATATATTCGTTCTAATTGTCTTTTTAGCTATTAGAGATATTGGAAATATCATTGCAGCATCTGATAGACTTATTAAAACTCTACAACTGTAATAATAAATATTTGTTCTATGTATAATAATTACGCAGTAAAATTAAACCGTATCTTTTTTGCCAAAATATAGATTTTCGTTTCTAATTTCTCGGAAGCTATTAGAGATATTGGGAAATATCATTTCAGTATCTGATAGACCTAATTAAACTCTACAACTGTCATAATGAACATTCGTTCTATGTATAAAAATTAAGCAGTAAAATTAAACCGTATTTTTTTTCCAAATAATAGATTTCGTTCTTATTTTCTCGAAGCTTATTAGAGATATGTGGAAATATCATTGCAGCATCTGATAGACCCTAATTAAACTCTACAACTGTCATAATGAATATTTGTTCTATGTATAATAATTACGCAGTAAATTAAACCGTATTTTTTTCTCTCCAAAAAACAGATTTCGTTCCAAATTTTCTCGGAAGCTATTAGAGATATTGGAAATATCAATGCTGCATTCTGATAAGACCTAAT
>JAXIVD010001748.1:49581-67081 GCA_036785275.1 Cancer borealis
TATCAATCTGTTTACCTCCGTATTTGATCTATCTGTCCGTATCGAAGGGAAACGTTTGTTTGAATATATATTATATGTTAATGATGATGATAATGATAATGGTATTGATAGTATTAATAATATTAATAATAACAGTAATTACAATTATAATGATAATGATAACAATAATGTTAATGATAATAATAGTAATAATGAAGCGGCTTTCGCAGGATTCTAATTAATGTGAACTGTTTTACAGGCATGGCAGGACATGCTTCCTCACCTGGGTGAACAGAAACCTGTATTTCTTGATGACGTTTATTGAAGCTCAGTTCTCTCATTTCATATCAACCATGTCTGGCTCTACCATGTCGTAAAGAACTAAAAATATAAATTTCCAGTCACAGAATGAATACAAATCAGGAGCGTATATTCAGGGTGTGCTAGATGTGCGCCGCACACCTTCAGTCAGAGAGAGAAATGCATGCTAGTTATAAATAAATTCAGCAGCAAGTGGGAAACGATATTTTTCTTATTGTTTTTAGCCCTGTTATAATATTTTGTATTATAGGTGTTCTGTAGAAGCACTGCACACCCAATAATCAATTGTATCATTATGTAGCATAGCGCGTATGGTGGAGTGGGAGGGCAGACTGTTGAATATATGGAGCTTGGTGTCCGGCTCTACAAATGCACACTACTTGCGTTCGTTTTTGGTGCTGATATTTTATATTGGCTAGAAGGTATAAAGAGTCTTTGCCATTTATTATATGAGCATAATTAAGATTTGCAATAGTTATAATATACTATCTATTATGAAACCAAATGTTATTAAGTCACTTAATCAGAAATAAGAATTGAGTGCAACCTAAGTCATGGACTCTCTTACCGATGAAACAACAGAAGTAAGTTGAGTTGCCAAGTAACTCAAATTATACTAACTCAGTTTCATTGACACTTGTGTCGGGGAGCATGTGCATTTCCCTTGACTAGATAAATGACTAGTTGTGAATTGTGAGTATATTGTAATTATTATTGTGTTGCGGTGTGTTTGCATCTTAATGATGGCGTTACCATGGCAATGGAAAAGAGGGGAGGTGGGAGTGAATGTGACATTCACTCCCATCTGCCGGCGGAGGGATACGAGAGAGGCAGACTCCTGCCAGACTCCTGCTGTTACGCCGGTATTCTTAAAAATATCTTTCCTTGAAAAGCGGCTACGCTGGTATAGACGGTATTTGTGGTTATGTGACTGGTATTAAAGTGGCTCATATAACTGTGGTGTAATAGCGGCTGATAAGACAATGTTGCAGGGGGTGGACACATGTTGTGGTGTTGTGTTTTGGTAACCTATGACTGTGGCTATGGTAGAGTCTCTGTGAGCTGTGACAGTGACCTTGAGGACTGCTGTGAGGTGCCAGGTGCCACATTAATACAACACCAGAGAAATGTGTTGAGAGGAGCCATTTGAGGCTAAGTGGCCTCAGTTTGCTCTCCATTGAAAAGATCTTGCTGACTAAAGTTAAACAGAGAGGCTCTTTCTATGATGAAGTCATGAACAAGTTTATATAAAAAACACGAAGAATAGAATTGAATTATAAGTAATCAGGTATGTCAACCACTCAACTGTATGATTTAGGTGGTAAGCTTAGCTAATCAAAATGAATAAATTTAATTATTCATGGTTTTCACATAAAATTTACTTTATTTTCCAACTAACTGTATGAATAACTATAAAATTGTAATTACAAACACACAAACACACACACACACACACACACACACACACACACACACACACACACACACACACACACACACACACACACACACACACACACACATGCACGCGCCCGCGCGTGCGCGTGCGCATGCACACACATCAGTAATTAAGTATATGTTAGTTATGGACAGAATCAATGTTCAGCACACCCAGTGGCAAAAACCACCATACGCCACTGTTAAACTCCACAACTGTCATAATGAATATTTGTTCTATGTATAAAAATTACACAGTAAAATTAAACCATATCTTCTTGCCAAAAAATAGATTTCGTTCTAATTTTCTCGGAATCTATTAGAGATATTGGAAATATAATTGCAGCATCTGATAGACCTAAATAAACTCTACAACTGTCATAATGAATATTTGTTCTAAGTATAATAATTATCCAGTAAAATTAAACCCTATATTTAAAAAAAAAAAAAAAAAAATTCTAATTTTCTCGGGAGCTATTAGAGATATTGGATATATAATTGCAGCAACTGATAGACCTAATTAAACTCTACAAAAGTCATAAGGAATATTTGTTCTATGTATAATAATTACGCAGTAAAATTAAACCGAATCTTTTTTCCAAAAATTAGATTTCGTTCTAATTTTCTCGGAAGCTATT
Organism: Cancer borealis; assembly: GCA_036785275.1. Taxonomy (NCBI): domain Eukaryota; kingdom Metazoa; phylum Arthropoda; class Malacostraca; order Decapoda; family Cancridae; genus Cancer; species Cancer borealis. Next base: position 51,957 of record JAXIVD010001748.1, read on the forward strand.
AGAGATATTGGAAATATCATTGGAGCATCTGATAGACCTAATTAAACCCTACAACTGTCATAATGAATAATTGTTCTATGTATAATAATTACGCAGTAAAATTAAACCGTATCTTTTTTCCATAAAAGAGATTTTGTTCTAATTTTCTAGGCAGCTATTAGAGATATTGGAAATATCATTGCAGCATCTGATAGAACTAATTAAACTCTACAACTGTAATAATGATTATTTGTTCTATGTATAATAATTACGCAGTATAATTAAAACCTATCTTTTTTCCAAAAAATATATTTCTTTCTTATTTTCTCGGAAGCTATTAGATATATTGGAAATATCATTGCAGCATCTGATAGACATAATTAACTCTACAAATGTAATGATTAATTTTTGTTCTTTGTATAATAATTACGCAGTAATATTAAACCGTATCTTTTTTCCAAAAATAGATTTCGTTCTAATTTTCTCGGAAGCTATTAGAGATATTGGAAATATCATTGGAGCATCTGATAGACCTAATTAAACCCTACAACTGTCATAATGAATAATTGTTCTATGTATAATAATTACGCAGTAAAATTAAACCGTATCTTTTTTCCATAAAAGAGATTTTGTTCTAATTTTCTAGGCAGCTATTAGAGATATTGGAAATATCATTGCAGCATCTGATAGAACTAATTAAACTCTACAACTGTAATAATGATTATTTGTTCTATGTATAATAATTACGCAGTATAATTAAAACCTATCTTTTTTCCAAAAAATATATTTCTTTCTTATTTTCTCGGAAGCTATTAGATATATTGGAAATATCATTGCAGCATCTGATAGACATAATTAAACTCTACAAATGTAATGATTAATTTTTGTTCTTTGTATAATAATTACGCAGTAATATTAAACCGTATCTTTTTTCCAAAAATAGATTTAGTTCTAATTTTCTCGGAAGCTATTAGAGATATTGGAAATATTTGTGCAGTATCTGATAGACCTAATTAAACTCTACAATTGTCATAATGAACATTTGATTTATGTATAATTATTAAGCAGTAAAATTAAACCATATCTTTTTTCCAAATAATATATTTCGTTCTTATTTTGTCGGAAGCTATTAGAGTTATTGGAAATATCATTACAGCATCTGATAGACCTACTTAAACTATATAACTGTCATACTGAATATTTGTTCTATGTATAATAATTACGCAGTAAAATTAAACCATATCTTTTTTCAAAAAAATATATTTCGTTCTAATTTTTTCGGAAGCTATTAGAGATATTGGTAATATCATTACAGCATCTGATAGACGTAATTAAACCCTACAACTGTCATAATGAATATTTGTTCTATGTATAATAATTACGCACTAAAATTAAACCGTATCTTTTTTCTAAAAAATAGATTATCAATAGTTATTAGAGATATTGGAAATATTATTGCAGCATCTGATTGACCTAATTAAACTCTACAACTGTCATAATGAACATTTGATTTATGTATAATAATTAAGCAGTAAAATTAATCCATATTTTTTTTTCCAAATATTAGATTTCGTTCTCATATCTTCACCATATCCTAAAAAAAAAAAAAGATTTCGTTCTAATTTTCTCGGAAGCTTTTAGAGATATCAAAAATATTATTGCAGCATCAGATAGACCTAATTAAACTCTACAACTGTCATAATGAATATTTGTTCTATGTATAATAATTACGCAGTAAAATTAAATCCTATCTTTTTTCCAAAAAATAAATTTAGTTCTAATTATCTTGGAAGCTATTAGAGATATTGGAAATATCATTACAGCATCTGATAGACCTAACTAAACTCTACAACTGCTATAATAAATATTTGTTCTATGTATAATAATTACGCAGTAAAATTAAACCGTATTTTTTTTTTACAAAAAATAGATTTCGTTCAAATTTTCTTGGAAGCTATTAGATGTATTGGAAATATCATTGCAGCATTTGAGAGACCTAATTAAACTCTACAACTGTCATAATGAATATTTGTTCTATGTATAATAATTAAACAGTAAAATTAAACCGTATCTTTTTTTCCATAAAATAGATTTTGTTCTAATTTTCTCGGAAGCTATTAGAGATATTGGAAATATCATTGCAGCATCTGATAAACCTAATTAAACACTACAACTGTTATAATGAATATTTGTTCTATGTTTAATAATTATGCAGTCAAATTAAACCATATCTTAAAAAAAAAAAAATAGATTTCGTTCAAATTTGCTCGGAAGCTATTAGAGTTATTGGAAAAATCATTGTAGTATCTGATAGACCTAATTAAACTCTATAACTGTCATAATGAACATTTTATTTATATATAATAATTAAGCAGTAAAATTAAACCATTTCTTTTTTCCAAATAATAGATTTCGTTCTCATATCTTCACCATATCTTTAAAAAAAAATAGATTTCGTTCTAATTTTCTCGGAAGCTTTTAGAGATATTGGAAATATTATTGCAGCATCTGATAGACCTAATTAAAACATACAACTTTCATAATGAATATTTGTTCTATGTATAATAATTACAAAGTAAAATTAAACCGTATCTCTTTTCCATAAAATAGATTCCGTTCATATTTTCTCGGAAACTATTAAAGATATTGGAAATATCATTGCAGCATCTGATAGAACTAATTAAACTCTACAACTGTCAGAAAGAATATTTGTTCTATGTATAATAATTACGCAGTAAAATTAAACCGTATCTTTTTTCCATGAAATAGATTTCGTTCTAATTTACTCGGAAGCTATTAAAGATATTTATAATATCATTGCAGCATCTGATAGACCTAATTAAACTCTAAAACTGTCATAATGAATATTTGTTCTTTGTATAATAATTAGGCAGTAAAATTAAACCTTATCTTTTTTCCAAAAAATAAATTTACTTCTAATTTTCTCGGAAGTTATTAGAGATATTGGAAATATCATTGAAGCATCTGATAGACCTAATTAAACCCTACAACTGTAATAATGAATATTTGTTCTATGCATATTAATTACGTAGTAAAATTAAACCGTATCATTTTTCCAAAAAAAAGATTTCGTTATAATTTTCTCGTAAGCTATTAGAGATAATGGAAATATCATTGCAGCATCTGATAGACCTTATTAAACCCTACAACTGTCATAATGAATATTTGTTCTATGTATAATAATTACGCAGTAAAATTAAACCATATCTTTTTGCCCAAAAATAGATTTCGTTCTAATTTTCTCGGAAGCTATTAGAGATATTAGAAATATCATTGCAGTATCTGATAGACCTAATTAAACTCTACAATAGTCAAAATGAATATTTGTTCTATGTATAATAATTACTCAGTAAAATTTAACCGTATATTTTAACCAAAAAATATATTTCGTTCTAATTTTCTCGGAAGCTATTAGATTTATTGGAAATATTATTGCAGTATCTGATAGACCTAATTAAACTCTACAACTGTAATAATGAATATTTGTTCTATGTATAATAATTACGCAGTAAAATTAAACCGTATCTTTTTTTCCAAAAATATATTTCATTCTAATTTTCTCGGAAGCTATTAGAGATATTGGAAATATCTTTGCAGCATCTGATAGACCTAATTAAACTCTAAAACTGTCATAATGAACATTTGATTTATGTATAATAATTAAGCAGTAAAATTAAACCATATATTTTTTCCAAATAATATATTTCGTTCTCATATCTTCACCATATCTTAAAAAAAAAAAAAATAGATTTCGTTCTAATTTTCTCGGAAGCTTTTAGATATATTGGAAATATTATTGCAGCATCTGATAGACCTAATTAAACACTAAAACTGTAATAATGAATATTTGTTCTATATATAATAATTATGTAGTCAAATTAAACCATATCTTAAAAAAAAAAAAATTTCGTTCAAATTTTCTCGGAAGCTATTAGAGTTATTGGAAATATCATTGCAGCATCTGCTAGACCTAATTAAACCCTACAACTGTCATAATGAATATTTTTTATATGTATAATAAATACTTATTAAAATTAAACCGCATCTTTTTTCGAAAAAATTGATTTCATTCTAATTTTCTCGGAAGCTATTAGATATATTGGAAATATCATTGCAGCATCTAGTAGACCTAATTAAACTCTACAACTGTCATAATGAAAATTTGTTCTATGTATAATAGTTACGCAGTAAAACTAAATCGCATCTTTTTTCGAAAAAATAAATTTCGTTCTAATTTTCTCGGAAGCTTTTAGAGATATTGGAAATATCATTGAAGCATCTGATAGACCTAATTAAACTCTACAACTGTCATAATGAATATTTGTTCTATGTATATTAATTAAGCAGTAAAATTAAACCGTATCTTTTTTCCACAAAATATATTTTGTTCTAATTTTCTCGGAAGCTATTAGATATATTGGAAATATCAATGCAGCATCTGATAGACGTAATTAAACTTTACAAATGTAATAATGAATATTTGTTCAATGTATATTAATTACGCAGTAATATTAAACCGTATCTTTTTTCCAAAAATAGATTTCGTTCTAATTTTCTCGGAAGCTATTAGAGATATTGGAAATATTATTGCAGTATCTGATAGACCTAATTAAACTTTACAATTTCCATAATAAACATTTGATTTATGTATAATAATTAAGCAGTAAAATTAAACCATATCTTTTTTCCAAATAATAGATTTCGTTCTCATTTTCTCGGAAGTTATTAGAGTTATTGGAAATATCATTACAGCATCTGATAGACCTAATTAATCTCTAAAACTGTCATAATGAATATTTGTTCTATGTATAATAATTACACAGTAAAATTAAACCATATCTATTTTCAAAAAAAAATATTTCGTTCTAATTTTCTCGGAAGCTATTAGAGATATTGGAAATATCATTGCAGCATCTGATAGACCTAATTAAACTCTACTACTGTCATAATGAACATTTGATTCATGTATAATAATTAAGCAGTAAAATTCAACCATATATTTTTTTTTCCAAATTATAGATTTCGTTCTCACATCTTCACCATATCATAAAAAAAAAAAAAAATAGATTTCGTTCTAATTTTCTCGGAAGCTTTTAGAGATATTGGAAATATTATTGCAGCATCTGATAGACCTAATTAAACCCTACAACTGTCATAATGAATATTTGTTCTATGTATAATAATTACACAGAAAATTAAACCGTATCTCTTTTCCATAAAATAGATTTCGTTCTTATTTTCTCGGAAGCTGTTAGAGATATTGAAAATATCATTGCAGCATCTGATAGACCTAATTAACCTCTATAACAGTCATAATGAATATTTGTTCTATGTATAATATTCTATGTATTAATTTAACCGTATATTTTTACCAAAAAATATATTTCGTTCTAATTTTCTCGGAAGCTATTAGATATATTGGAAATATCATTGCAGCATCTGATAGACCTAGTTAAACTCTACAACTGTAATAAGGAATATTTGTTCTATGTATAATAATTACGCAGTAAAATTAAACCGTATCTTTTTTCCAAAAAATATATTTCGTTCGAATTTTCTCGGAAGCTATTAGATATATTGGAAATATTATTGTATCATCTGATAGACTTAATTAAATTCTACAAATGTAATAATGAACATTTGTTCTATGTATAATAATTACGCAGTAAAATTAAACCGTATCTTTTTTCCAAAAATAGATTTCGTTCTAATTTTCTCGGAAGCTATTAGAGATATTGGAAATATCATTGCAGTATCTGATAGACCTAATTAAACTCTAAAACTGTCATAATGAACATTTGATTCGTGTATAATAATTAAGCAGTAAAATTAAACCATATCTTTTATCCAAATAATATATTTCGTTCTCATATCTTCACCATATCTTAAAAAAAAAAGATTTCTTTCTAATTTTCTCGGAAACTTTTAGAGATATTGGAAATATTATTGCAGTATCTGATAGACCTAATCAAGCCCTACAATTGTCATAATGAATATTTGTTCTATAATAATTACACAGTAAAATTAAACCGTATCTCTTTTCCATAAAATAGATTTCGTTCTTATTTTCTCGGAAGCTATTAGAGATATTGGAAATATCATTGCAGCATCTGATAGACCTAATTAAACTCTACACCTGTTATAATGAATATTTGTTCTATGTATAATAATTATACAGTAAAATTAAACCGTCTCTTTTTTCCATATAATAGATTTCATTATAATTTTCTTGGAAGCTATTAGAGATATTGGTAATATCATTGCAGCATTTGATAGACCTAATTAAACTCTACAACTGTCATAATGAATATTTGTTATATGTATAATACTTAGGCAGTAAAAATAAACCCTATCTTTTCTCCAAAAAATAAATTTAGTTCTAATTTTTTCGGAAGCTATTAGAGATATTGGAAATATCATTGCAGCATCTGATAGATCTAATTAAACCCTACAACTGTCATAATGAATATTTGTTATATGCATAATAATTACGCAGTAAAATGAAACCGTATTTTTTTTTCCTAAAAAAAACTTTTGTTCTAATTTTCTCGTAAGCTATTAGAGATAATGAAAATATCATTGCAGCATCTGATAGACCTAATTAAACCCCATAACTGTCATAATGAATATTTGTTCTATGTATAATAATTACGCACTAAAATTAAACCGTATCTTTTTTATGAAAAAATAGATTTCGTTCTAATTTTCTCGGAAGCTATTAGAGATATTGGAAACATCATTGCAGCATCTGATGAATCTAATTAAACTCTACACTCTATTTTTAAACTCTATTTTTAACAAAATTATATATATTTCGTTCTAATTTTCTCGGAAGCTATTAGATATATTGGAAATATCATTGCTGCATCTGATAAACCTAATTAAACTCTGTAACTGTAATAGTAAATATTTGTTCTATGTATAATAATTACGCAGTAAAATTAAACCGTATCTTTTTTCCAAAAAATATATTTCGTTCTAATTTTCTCGGAAGCTATTAGAAATATTGGAAATATCATAGTAGCATCTGATAGACTTAATTAAACTCTACAACTGTCATAATGAATATTTGTTCTATGTATAATAATTACGCAGTAAAATTAAACCGTATCTTTTTTCCAAAAATAGATTTCGTTCTAATTTTCTCGGAAGCTATTATAGATATTGGAAATATCATTGCAGCATCTGATAGACCTAATTAAACTCTAAAACTGTCATAATGAACATTTGATTGATGTATAATAATTAAGCAGTAAAATTAAACCATATCTTTTATCCAAATAATATATTTCGTTCTCATATCTTCACGATATCTTAAAAAAAAAAAAAAAAAATTTCGTTCTAATTTTCTTGGAAGCTTTTAGAGATATTGGAAACATCATTGCAGCATCTAATAGACCTAATTAAACCCTACAATTGTCATAATGAATATTTGTTCTATGTATAATAATTACACAGTAAAATTAAACCGTATCTCTTTTCCATAAAATAGATTTCGTTCTTATTTTCTCGGAAGCTATTAGAGATATTGGAAATATCATTGCAGCATTTGATAGACCTAATTAAACTCTATAACTGTCATAATGAATATTTGTTCTATGTATAATAATGAAGCAGTAAAATTAAACTGTATCTTTTTTCCATAATATAGATTTTGTTCTAATTTTCTCGGAAGCTATTAGAGATATTGGAAATATCATTGCGGCATCTGATAAACCTAACCAAGCTCTAATACTGTAATAATGAATATTGGTTCTATGAATAATAATTTTGCAGTCAAATTAAACCATATCTTAAAAAAAAAAATTTGATTTCGTTCAAATAATCTCGGAAGCTATTAGAGTTATTGGAAATATCATTGCAGCATCTGTTAGACCTAATTAAACCCTATAACTGTCATAATGAATATATGTTCTATGTATAATAAATACGTATTAAAATTAAACCGTATCTTTTTTTTTCTTCAAAAAATAGATTTCGTTCTAATTTTCTCGGAAGCTATTAGAGATATTGGAAATATCATTGCAGCATCTGATAGACCTAATTAAACCCTACAACTGTCATAATGAATATTTGTTCTATGTATAATAATTACGCAGTGAAATTAAACCGTATCTTTTTTCAAAAAAATAGATGTCGTTTAATTTTCTCGGAAGCTATTAGATATATTGGAAATATCATTGCAGCATCTGATAGACTTATTAAACTCTACAACTGTAATATTGAATATTTGTTCTATGTATAATAATTACGCAGTAAAACTAAATCGTATCTTTTTTGGAAAAAATAAATTTCGTTTTAATTTTCTCGGAAGCTATTAAAGATATTGGAAATATCATTCCAGCATCTGATAGACCTAATTAAACTCTACAAATGTCATAATGAACATTTGTTCTATGTATAATAATTAAGCAGTAAAATTAAACTGTATCTTTTTTCCAAATAATAGATTTCGTTCTCATTTTCTCGGAAGCTATTAGAGATATGTGAAATATCATTGCAGCATCTGATAGACCTAATTGAACTCTACAACTGTCATAATGAATATTTGTTCTATGTATAATAATTAAGCAGTAAAATTAAACCGTATTTTTTTTTCCATATAATAGATTTTGTTCTAATTTTCTCGGAAGCTATTAGAGATATTGGAAATATCATTGCAGCATTTGATAGACCTAATTAAACTCTACAACTGTCATAATGAATATTTGCTCTATGTACAATTATTATGCATTAAAATTAAACCATATCTTAAAAAAACTAATAGATTTCGTTCAAATTTACTCGGAAGCTATTAGAGTTATTTGAAATATCACTGAAGCATCTGATAGACGTAATTAATCTCTACAACTGTCATAATGAATATTTGTTCTATGTATAATAATTAAGCAGTAAAATTAAACCATATCTTTTTTCCATAAAATATATTTTGTTCTAATTTTCACGGAAGCTATTAGAGATATTGGAAATATCATTGCAGCATCTGATAGACCTAATTAAACTCTACAACACTCTTAATAAATATTTGTTCTATGTATAATAATTACTCAGTAAAATTAAACCGTATATTTTTTGCAAATAATATATTTCGTTCTAATTGTCTTTTTATCTATTAGAGATATTGGAAATATCATTGCAGCATCTGATAGACCTAATTAAACTCTAAAACTGTAATAATAAATATTTGTTCTATTTATAATAATTACGCAGTAAAATTAAACCGTATCTTTTTCCCAAAATATAGATTTCGTTCTAATTTTCTCGGAAGCTATTAGAGATATTGGAAATATCATTGCATTATCTGATAGACCTAATTAAACTCTACAACTGTCATAATGAACATTTGTTCTATGTATAAAAATTAAGCAGTAAAATTAAACCGTATCTTTTTTCCAAATAATAGATTTCGTTCTTATTTTCTCGGAAGTTATTATAGATATATGAAATATCATTGCAGCATCTGATAGACCTAATTAAACTCTAAGACAGTCCTAATGAATATTTGTTCTATGTATCATAATTACGTAGTAAATTTAAACCGTATTTTTTTTCTCCAAAAAACAGCTTTCGTTCAAATTATCTCGGAAGCTATTAGATATGTTTGAAATATCACTGCTGCATCTGATAAACCTAATTAAACTCCAGGGGCGTATGTTCAGAGTGTGCGCCGCACACCCTCAGTCAGAGAGAGAAATGCATGATAGTTATAAATAAATTCAGCAGCAAGTAGTAAACGATATTTTTCTTATTGTTTTTAGCCCTGTTATAATATTTTGTATTATAGGTGTTCTGTAGAAGCACTGCACACCCAATAATCAATTGTATCATTATGTAGCATAGCGCGTATGGTGGAGTGGGAGGGCAGACTGTTGAATATATGGAGCTTGGTGTGCGGCTTTACAAATGCACACTACTTGCGTTCGTTTCTGGTGCTGATATTTTATATTTGCTTGAAGGTATAAAATGTCTTAGCCATTTATCATATGAGCATAATTAAGATTTGCAAGAATTATAATATAGTATCTATTAGGAAACCAAATGTTATTAAGTCACTTCATCAGAAATAAGGATTTAGTGCAACCTAAGTCATGGACTCTCTTACCGATGAAACTACAGAAGTAAGTTGAGTTGCCAAGTAACCCAAGTTATACTAACTCAGTTTCATTGACGCTTGTGTCGGGGAAGCACGTGCATTTCCCTCGACTAGATAAATGACTAGTTGTGAATTGTGAGTATATTGTAATTATTATTGTGGTGCGGTGTGTTTGCATCTTAATGATGGCGTTACCATGGCGATAAGAAAAGAGGGGAGATGGGAGTGAATGTGACATTCACTCCCATCTGCCGGCGGAGGGATACGAGAGAGGCAGCATCCTGCTGCTACGATGGTATTCTTAAAAATATCTTTCCCTTGAAAAGCGGCTACGCTAGTATAGACGGTATTTGTGGTTATGTTACTGGTATTAAAGTGGCTCATATAACTGTGGTGTAATAGTGGCTGATAAGACAGTGTTACAGGGGGTGGACACATGTTGTGGTGTTGTGTTGTGATAACCTATGACTGTGGCTATGGTAGAGTCTCCGTGAGCTGTGACAGTGACCTTGAGGACTGCTGTGAGGTGCCAGGTGCCACATTAATACACCACCAGGGAAATGTGTTGAGAGGAGCCATTTGAGGCTGAGTGGCTTCAGTTTGGTCTCCATTGAAAAGATCTTGCTGACTAAAGTTAAACAGAGAGGCTCTTTCTATGATGAAGTCATGAACAAGTTTATATAAAAAACACGAAGAATATAACTGAATTATAAGTAATCAGGTATGTCAACCACTCAACTGTGTAATTTAGATGGTAAGCTTTGCCACTGAAAATGAATAAATTTAATTATTCTAAGTTTTCACATAAAATTTACTTTATTTTCCAACTAACTGTATGAATAACTAAAAAAATGCAATTACACACACACACACACACACACACACACACACACACACACACACACACGCACGCACACACACGCACACACACACACACACACACACGTGCGCGCGCGCGCACGCTCTAGCACGCACACACACACACACACACACACACACACACACACACACACACACACACACACACACACACACACACACACACACACACACACATCAGTAATTAGGTATATGTTAGTTATGGACAGAATCACTGTTCAGCACACCCAGTGACAGAAACCACCATACGCCACTGATACAAATACATTCTCATTGCATTGTCATACACTTCAAGTAATGCTTACAATCAATAAATCATCATGACAGTCAGTTTATACCACAATACATAAGAAATAAACAGATCTCACCTCGATCACATCCTGCGAGCACGCTCTTGTTGTCAGCAATAAATGACGTGAACGAGTCTCTATAAGCAATGTGATCGCCTTTACTTATGAAACAACAAGGCATCTACTGATCCTTCTTTACAGTATTTGAACCTTCTAAATATTTCTATATAAAAGAGATAAACAAAGGAATGATAAAACATACATACAGTTACAAATAATATTAATAATATAAATAATAATAATAATAATGATAATAATAATAATAATAATAATAATAATAATGATAATAATAATAATAATAATAATAATAATAATAGCTATAATAGTAATAAAAATAATATTATCATTATCATTATAGTGATTATTGTCATAATGATAATAATAATAATAACAATAATAATAATAATAATAATAATAATAATAATAATAATAATAATAATAATAATAATAATAATAATAATATTAATAATGATAATAGTATTAATGATAACTATAATATAATAATAATAGCAATGATGGTGATAATAATAATGATGATAATAGCAATACTATTGCTATTAATAATAATGATAATAATAATAATAATGATAATAGCAATGATAATGATAATTGTAAAAACAATATGCCTTTCCATATATACTATTTGGGTTTTAAAATACTTAAAGAGCGCAGTCAGCACACAGAAAGAGAGAGAGAGAGAGAGAGAGAGAGAGAGAGAGAGAGAGAGAGAGAGAGAGAGAGAGAGAGAGAGAGAGAGAGAGAGAGAGAGAGAGAGGAGAGAGAGAGAGAGACGTAGTTTAGGGGGAGGAACAGTGCCCTTCTATGTTTTGTTGCCTGGCAGTATATTCTCTCTCTATTTCTCTCTCTCTCTCTCTCTCTCTCTCTCTCTCTCTCTCTCTCTCTCTCTCTCTCTCTCTCTCTCTCTCTCTCTCTCTCTCTCTCTAACCTTAATTTTTTCCTCCCTCTTCATATCTTCACCCAAACACCTTCTTCCACTTCCTTCTCTCTTTCGGCTCTCTTATTCTTTTTCCTCCGTATTTCACTTATTCTCACCTTTATTTTTTATCTCTCTCCGTTGTCTTCCTCACCTTTTTCTTTCTTTTTCTTTGTTTTTTAGCCTCCTGTTACCTCTCTCTTATTCTCCGTTCCTCATTTCCTCTCTTCTCCCCTCCATCCTCTCTTTATTTCCAAATGCTATGATTTGTTTTTTCTATTTTTCTTTTCCTACTGTTTTGCATTTTTCTTTTTGAAATTTCTTTTTTTTTTTCTTCTTTTTTTTTTTTGTTCTTGTTCTTGTTCTTGCTCTTGTTCTTCTTATTTTTCTTATTCTTTTTCTCTTTCTTGTGTTTGTTTCTGTTCTTGTTCGTGTTCTTTTTCTTTTTCTTTTTCTTGTTCCTGTTCTTGTTCTTGTTCGTGTCCTTTTTCTTTTTCTTTTTCTTATTCTTTTTCTTGTTCTTGTTCTTCTTGTTCTTTTTGTATTTCTTCTTGTATTTTCTTTATATATTTTTTTGTATTTCTTCTTGTATTTCATCTTTTTTTCTACTTTTTTCGATTTCTTTCTTCAATTCTTCTATTTCCTTGTCTATTTTCTTCTCTCTTTTTATTTTTCTTCGGCTTTTCTTTTATCTAAAACTTTTATTTAAACTTTAATGAGCAATAAAGGCTTAAAATTGCAATCCTTAGGTGCAATAATTCTAAAATCTTTGGGTTGGGACACAAAAATACTTCACAATATATACATAAATACACAATATATACAGAAAAGAAATGACTCGCATTATACATATTTACGAAAAAATACACACATGCTAAAGTAAAATGTTTCAATTTCATAATTCCTTCTTCCTTTCCTTTCCCTTGGTCCTTTTTCTCTTCCTCTTCTCCTCTCCCGTCCTTGCTAGCCCTTCCCTTATCTCCCTTCCTCTCGAGTCTCCTTACATACACACACACACACACACACACACACACACACACACACACACACACACACACACACACACACACACACACACACACACACACATACACACACACACATACAAGGTTTCATAACTGGTTCTTTTATGAGCTATGTTTGTTTATATAGCTCAAGCCTCGGTATTATCTTTGCTTAAGATGCACTCTTTTATCATTATATAAACTAATGGAGGGTAACTTTACTGTTTATAAATTATTTTGTATAGAGGAAACTATTTATCCATCGTTGCATTGGTTTTGTTTAATTTTAGTGAGAGAGAGAGAGATTGAGAGAGAGAGAGAGAGAGAGAGAGAGAGAGAGAGAGAGAGAGAGAGAGAGAGAGAGAGAGAGAGAGAGAGAGAGAGAGAGAGAGAGAGAGAGAGAAAAAAAAAAAATTGGAGTTGGGCTATATTGTTTACAGACCTTGGGCAAATCAGCTTGAAACTCCCTCCTTGAATGCTAAGAAGGATTCAGCAGAGGCAGGGCGCCCTTACTTCACTCCTTAATGTGCGGGACTCGACGAAGCTAAATCATTTTCTTTAATTTACATACAAAACTCCTGCAGCTAAGTCGTTTTGCGATAAAATACGGCCGCTGTACTTTACTTAAATTGCCTTGACAACGGACGACGTAGATGTGTGCTATGTATGTGTGTGTGTGTGTGTGTGTGTGTGTGTGTGTGTGTGTGTGTGTGTGTGTGTGTGTGTGTGTGTGTGTGTGTGTGTGTGTGTGTGTGTTTATTCTGCGTATCAGAGAGAGAGAGAGAGAGAGAGAGAGAGAGAGAGAGAGAGAGAGAGAGAGAGAGAGAGAGAGAGAGAGAGAGAGAGAGAGAGAGAGAGAGAGAGAGAGAGAGAGAGAGAGAGAGTCTCTTACTTATCTCTCCGCCTCCTATTTCTGTTGGTCCTCCATCACAAAGCTCCTTCACAATGCGCCTTATCCTTCATTCCGTCAATAGTTATATAGTGTTACTCCTCTGTGATGGTGCGTAATGCAGTGTATGTTATGGATTGGTATACAGTAGTTGTGTGGTTGTTTGAGGTGGTGTATTGTGCTGTGATGGTGTGTTATAGTGGTATGGTGTGTGGTGTTGCCAGCGTGTGTGGTGTAGCATGGCATGACATTCGAGGGTGAAGTAGAAGTGCACCATACTTGACCTTTTGAGGATGCGAAGATAAGGGGAAGCCATAAGTCCTGGCTTTTTTTTTTGTAAGTAGTATGCTGATGGAGGCAAGGAAAAAATAACAGCGAGAGGAGAAAGTATGTCAGGAAGGAAGGTGAGAAAAGAAGGAATCAAGGAGAAAGTATTGAGGGGAAGAAGTTGAAAGAGAAGAATAAAAAAGGTGAAATAGAACAGGAACAAAAACAAAAACTACGAGAGAGGGAGGGAAGGAAAAGTCAGAGAGGAGGAGAGGGAGAAGGTAGGTAGGCAGAAAAGAGGGATTAGTAAACAGTCACTCTCTCTGCCACTCGTGTTAGCTGTCTCGGTCTTGACTCGCCCCGATAAATTTGCTACATCTTGACTCTAAGCCGAAGAGCCCACTGCGGCGTCCTTCCATCGACCACTTGCACACACACGCAGCGGGAAGGTCCAGGCAGTTTTGACATTACCGAGCCTCGAGGCAGACTGATGTAAGTTGACACAAAGAATCGTTGCAGAACTTCTCTTCTTTTATTTTCATTCTTTCCATTGTTCCTCCTCTTCCTCCAGCTCTTCCTTGTTTTTTTTGGTGTTGTTGGTGTTGTTATCCTCCTCCTTCTCCTCCTCCTCCTCCTCCTCCTCCTCCTCCTCCTCCTCCTCCTCCTCCTCCTCCTCTCCATCACACACAAGCGCTACAGATTTGCTTCC
>JAXIVD010001749.1:0-25000 GCA_036785275.1 Cancer borealis
CCTGAACCTTATTTATTATGGATGAATGTTATGTAGGGATGTGGATAACGGAAATAATTATAATTCCGAGATAACCAGTTGAATTTGAACTTGTATGTACATAGATAAATCCGTAATATAAAAATAAATAAAATAAATAGAACATCAAATAAATTAATAAAAGATAAATAAAAATAAATCCGTAATATAGAAATAGTAGTTTATGGATAGATAGCAAAGTCCTTTCCATGATTTGATTTGATCTGATTTGATTTGATAATAGTTGAAGAAATAATGTGGCATAACCAGAATCACACACACACACACACACACACACACACACACACACACACACACACACACACACACACACACACACACACACACACACACACACACACACACACACACACACACACACACACACACACACACACACACACACACACACACACACACACACACACACACACACACACACACACACACACACACACACACACACACACACACACACACACACACACACACACACACACACACACACACACACACACACACACACACACACACACACACACATATACGAAATTAATGAAAAATAAGTTCTTATTTCTACAACCTTTATTCAACAACCTACATTCAACGTTTCTTCTAAATCATCTTATATAAAGAACATACATATTCTTCCTCCTCCTTCTAATCATGTCACAATATAATTTAACTTACAACATGATTTCATTACAACCACTCAACCTAAAAATAATGGTCATAATGTTTAGTATCTCTGCGATCACTTCACTTCGTTCCAGCAGAAAACATTGGAGGTTCAATCTACATTCTCTTCAAATAGTTTCTCGTCACCACTAACATAATTCTCCTCACCAGCCTACCACTCACTCAAAAATTTCTCTTCAGTAAACTTTGCCATCGTCCACTTCTTAAGTATCCTGTTTTGTAAAGAAAGAGGAATTAGGACTTTGCTTTATTATAAGAAAAAAAAACAATGCAAGGCTCCAGGTCCCCCTCAAACCACAGCTGCACCTGCTCATTGTCGCTTGGTTTTGTCTTTTTTTTTAAGGCAAGGTCGATTAACATGTAAAATTAGCAGGATTTGACTTGCTGCAAACCGATGACTTGATTACGTTAACGCACACCCAGTCACATAATCACACCATCACTAATCACCACACTAATCATTGCCCCGCGAGGCTATAACCACCGCCACCCACCTACTGAGTCGCCTTCCCGTGCAACAACAGCGTCATTACCGACGGGACTTGTTGGAATCCTTAGCCTCCCCATTCTGATAAACACTGTCTTGGCTCCTACGCACACTTGTTCCTCATCACTGTATAATATAAAGTGAAGTTTAGGTACGCTTTTATGCAGCTTTGTGTTTTAAAATGATTGAGATAAGAAATTAAATGGGAAAAAAAAACAGTGTATAGTGTGTGCGTTCCCTTTCGGACACAAGTACAGCTTCACCTGCCCCCCCCCCCCTCTCCCTACAACATCCGCAACCCCCTCACACCCCCTCAACCCAAGTTTAGCGCATGTAACAAAAGTATTAGGTAGCCTCCAAGCAGGTTCCGAGACTGCTACCTCGCTACACCTCCTCTAGTCACACACACTTGTATCAACATTTAACACACTCAGGACTTAGGATCAAGCCGATATGACAATCTTGATAGGGCAAGATTGCATTTATTTAGTTTTTTCTTTTATGTGAACTGAACTGAACACGTAATGAGATGTTTAAGCCTGTTGTAGCTAGCCTCGTGTGTGTGTGTGTGTGTGTGTGTGGTAGATAGATGGATGATGGATAGGTGTGCGTGTTTGTGTTTCAATATATTTCAGCGGACCATAGGAAGCCTGAAGCATGGTTTAATATATTACCACAAACGTAAGAACAAAAAGAGAATGGACGGAGGGAGGAGGGGGTAGTTTTTTAATTAATGGTAGTTCGATTCATTCATCCTTACACCGGCAGATGGCGTTGTGATCTGGCCTGGTTTGTACTGGCGTCTCCACCCTCACCTCCATACCTCCACACCTTGCCTCGCCCCCGTGCCAACGCTAGTGAGTACTCCTTCATTTGTCACTGTCTTCGTGCCGTTCCTCATATATATCAAGGTAACTCATTATTGTATTCATTTATCAAAGTGAGTAAGTGTTCCTTTTTGATGTTAAAATAGTCAAAAGTGTTGAACTTGCTTATATTTATGTAGTGTGGGATTTATTTAGTGGAACATCCATATATCTCAGCAGACATGAGATGAAACACACACGTGAGCACTGAGCAGCAGCATCAGAGCCAAAGGTAGCAGTGCCCGGCTGGGGTTTTTGCGTAGGAATCTTAGCAGGTGTAACACAAACATCAAAATTTCTCAGCTATCACGTGTGCTAGACTCGTGATCGCTGTGCCATGTGATTCCTTCATGTTCCTTAGTAGATTAAAAAAATATATATGCATTTTTTTTACGAGTCATATAATTACCTCCTGAATGACAAATAACATGAAATGGACTTACCAGCCATCATGAATCCTCTTTAACAATGTAATTACGAGTTAATGAAGTGGTTAGGTCGTTAAACAAGGTGGGGGGCGAGAGGATTATCACCATTTCACTAATCAAAACAACAATGATTAACACTTAATTAAATGCTAAAACAATATTTTTATTCTTACTTCTCTTTTCACTAAATTATTCACCAAATCAATAAATAAAACACAACTACACATCGATCACCTCACTCAATTGATGACTGAAAAAAAAACTGCCGCTTATTTATCACACCTAAACATACTTATAATTTACTATATATATAACCTTGCCTACAATACTAGCAACTTACATATAACTACTAATAGTAAATGAATATCCAAAGAAATATATCAACTTACCATATACACACACACAAACACGCACACACACGCACACACATCTATTCATCATTGTGATGGTGGTGGTGTTGGTGATGGAAATTCTTACAACAATTTAATAGATGTGTGTGTGTGTGTGTGTGTGTGTGTGTGTGTGTGTGTGTGTGTGTGTGTGTGTGTGTGTGTGTGATCAAGCTGACCCCTACCCCTCCTAAACTCTTTCCTTGCCCCTCTTACTTCCAGCGAGAGAGAGAGAGAGAGAGAGAGAGAGAGAGAGAGAGAGAGAGAGAGAGAGAGAGAGAGAGAGAGAGAGCGAGAGAGAGAGCGAGAGCGAGAGCGAGAGCGAGAGAGCGAGAGAGCGAGAGCGAGAGCGAGAGAGCGAGAGAGCGAGAGCGAGAGAGCGAGAGCGAGAGGTAGGTAGGTAGGTAGGTAGATAGGTAGGTAATAGAGGAGGTGGATGAGATGAGGCAGTTGACAGGTGGGTGGTAAGAGGACTTTTCAGAGCCGTGGATAGAGGTGTGTTCTTGTCAAAGCCAGCGAAGTCGGGGGGATGAATTTTTTGAGATGCATTCCCCAGTGTACTTGTTGAATCAAAATATTCATAATTGGCCATGGTGAGCCGAGTGTAAGTGGGGGATATAACTGGTCTGCTCCCCATGACCCCCATGGAGAGTAAGGGCAATGAAAAGGGAGAGTATACTGTGCCTATGGCACCCTCAGGCCGTTCATGACTGAACTTGTTAGCCTTTCATCCTCTCAGGACGGCTCTTAAACTTTAGAAAAAAAGGTGATAGTGAGAAGTTATGAAGAAAAGATAGATGAAACAAGGGGAAGCAAAGCTAGAAAGAGAAAAAAGGCCAAGCAAAAATTGGTTGGACCAGAGACTTAAGTCCAAAGCTTCGCAGCATCAGACCTCAATCTGTGGTGCCTAAGCCAACCCACAACGGCAATGGGCTTGGAAACGGAGGTGTGTGTGTGTGTGTGTGTGTGCGCGTGTGCGTGCGTGCGTGCGTGCGTGCGTGTGTATGTGTGTGTGTGCAAACTAGTCAATCAAGAAATAAACACTAGCTGTCCTGCATCCCAAAGTTAAAGTTTTGTTTCAGTAGTGTGTATATAACTAAATGAATGAGGCTGTGTAGAAAACATTCAAAATTCAGGATTGGAAGAAAAAAGTTCCAAAACTTGGTAAAAAGTTTTAATCACAATTTATTGTACTGCAGGATGAACAGTTTTCAATACAGTTATGAGATAGCACGAGATGTTTTGTTCGCATGATTTCACATTGCATCTCCGTCCTTTACAAGTTTCATGCAGGTGTGAAGTATAGTAGTTGACAGATCCCAGTGAGTTTCCTTCCCAGTAAGTTCCCTTCCCAGTGAGCTGCTCCCTTGGTGTGGTCCTTAACAGGTGTTTACCCCCGAGTGTACAATCAACAAACGTAATTGTCTAATCAAAGTGCCTTGTATTGTTTAAATTACACATTTTATTTAATTAGCTAATGTGATTTACAAGCATTTCATCTGTAAATAAAAAGAACATTGGTTTTCAGATACCATTGCAATAACTGTGACAAGAATGACAACTTCGGAGCATCACCTCACCACCGCCACCACCACCACCACCAACTGCTCCGTCTGGACACACTTGCTGCTGCTCTTCACCACCTTGCAGGGAAGCAGATCATTTTGTCAGGGGTAAAGTTTCCTTAGAGTTTCCTTATAAACTCTAAACAACCATCCTTGATAATGAACACTGTATTAAATTGAAACACATACTGTAATTGTAATAGTAAAAGCAATAGAAAATATCAGAGTATAGAACATAGCGGTAGTATGGTATCAGTGATTACTTTACAGACTTGCTTGTATCTACGTAGATATATTGTAGGGTGACCCCGGTTCCTTGGTTCATGTTGGGATGGACATACAACTATATATATATAAATCTACTTCCAGGACACTTGGGGGTTTAGCACCATCGACAAAGTGTGCTTCATCTCCCTGAGAGCAGTGACAAGTGCTGCCTTCATAGTAGTCAAATGTATCACATACTAATACTAGACTTTAAAAAAAAGTTATTTGTACAGTTAAGTTATAAATAATGAAGATGACAACAAAAAGGAAGAGTTGGACTCATCTCTTTCTCTTCCCTTTTGTTTTCTTCTTTCTTCCTCTCTTCTTGGAGGTGCTCGGAGATTTAGATTCTGGTTTCTTCAGTGGTGGCCTGAAAATATTCATAGATATATTAGATATATTTACATAGAAACTCTAACCATATAGACCCTTGGGTACAATCTGTGTGATCTGTTCTTAACCTAGAAATTTATCTTTCAGAAGGAACGAGGCAACAGAAACTATAGATAGATAGAGGCTTTGGTGAGTCTTGACTGGTGTGTATGTATGTATGTATATATGTGTATGTATATATATATATATATATATATATATATATATATATATATATATATATATATATATATATATATAGAGAGAGAGAGAGAGAGAGAGAGAGAGAGAGAGAGAGAGAGAGAGAGAGAGAGAGAGAGAGAGAGAGAGAGAGAGAGAGAGAGAGAGAGAGAGAGAGAGAGAGAGAGAGAGAGAGATCGCTCCCATCCCACAGACCCACAGGATGTCCACCCACAGGATGTTTATGAACCACAGTCAAGACTCACCCCAGTCTCTGTGATGGAAATATTCCTTCAATAAACCTTTCATGCCAACAAGCAACACATCACATTCATCAAATTCCTGTAATACAATATTGAATAAAAACTTTCTAAATGTTACACCTTTGTTGTTTTTCATCTCACAACAAAACAAGTCAGAAAGAACTTATACACATCCTGCATTTCATCTAATCCTGTTCTTTCCCTCCCCATAATTTGCCTTACCCTCACCTCTACTAGACCTTTTACAATATCATAGCGCCATACGACCTTAGATGTCTGGCGCTTGAACTAACTAACTAACTAACCACTTATGTAAAGCCTCCTCAACACCACTTACTTAGGTCCTCTTGGTGTGGAGGGGGCTGGTGGAGGCCGCTTCCGTGATGGCTGCAGCTGCTCTTTCACTAGGTCAGAAATCTTGCCTTGTTCCGCCAGCATTGCCAAGAAGGTGATGATGAACTGGTCGTAATTGTGTGTTCTGCGGCTGTCGTCCACCTGGAAAAAGATTGGTGTATAGAATGAGTGGTGAAGGAGGAAGAGTGGAGTGATGATGGGAGAGGAAGGGATAGAAGAGGAGGAGAGAGGAAGGGAAGATAGGTACATAGAATGGGTGGTGAAGGAGAAGTGATGATGGTGGTGGGAGAGAGAAAGTGAAGGATTGATTGACTCTGAAGGGAAGAGAAGAACAAATGTAAGCAGAGAATATATATATGTGTTAATAGAGGTGACGTTTGGTGATGTGATAGAAAATGGAAAGGAAAAAAAGTGATAAAAATAATAATGATGAATAGAATAGAAGAAACCATAGCTATACATTTACCTGTAACTGTGTGTGTGTGTGTGTGTGTATGTTTGTTTCTGTTAATGCACCTCCATCAATCTTTGTGTGTGTGGGTTTATACTTTTACCTAATCATAATAAACACCAACATTGTCTATCATGAGCACTCAACATTACCTATTAATCATTATTCTCAACATTATTAACATTTACTCAACATTGTTTATCATTCTCTCACTTTGTATCTCTTCCTTTGGTCGAGTTCGTCTCTCAGCTGCGCCTCACAAGTGGTAATTTCCTCTCCCAGAAGGTCAATAAGGTGGAGGAGGTGGTTGGGACCCGCTGCTACATCTGCTCCAGTTACCTCTCCTCCTCCACCTCCTCCCCATCCACTCCCCTCTTCCTCTCCTTGGGGTTGGGAGGTTGTAGAGTCCTTTCCCCAAGGTTCTCCCTCTGGGGATGACAAGAAGGGGTTAGGAAAATAAAGATACTAAGATATTAACATGTAAAAAAAAATAATAATAATATATACATCAATAAAACCTGTAATAGTCCAATCTCTCTGCCTTTTCATCTCACCTTCCTTCTTAACACCAGTAATACCAGTGCCACTTAGACTCAAGGTGCGTGCCAGGCCTTCTAAGAGTGCCGGGTTCAACTTGATGTCTGTATCTGTACCAGGATCAAGAGGAGACACTTGTAAGTAATGGAGGCGGTGGTGGTGGTGGTAACTTATATATTCCTTCCTATCATATTACTTTAGATATTTAAGACTTCAGTAATATATATGTAAGAAAATATAGATGGAATAAGGGAAGGAGACAGCACCATCCTTTTCTTATTAATAGTCTACTTAATTAACACTTGGCATGTAAATTACCTTCCGGAGAATCTAAAAACCCAGTGAGAGATGACGACTCTTCTTCGTCTTCCTCTTCCTTCAGCTGCTTCACTACTTCCTCTAGTTGTCGACAGGATAATGGGGAGGTGCGCGCCCGACCTGCAGGACCACACAATTGGAAATGGTGGAATACTGTGTTAAAAGATAGCTAATAATAGTAATAATAGTTCAATTACAACAGGTATTATCCAAGCACGTTGTAGCTACACTTTACAATGTCCTATCTATCCATAATGAAATAAGTTGTAGCTAATATATTTTCTCATTTCTTTTGATCAATGAATTACGTACTATTTTTTTTATTATTTCATTTTCATGTATATATTGTCCTTGTATGATTTTCCCTTCCACTTTCCTCCACATACATCCACTCACCTTGGGACGAAGTAGCAGCAGTAGTAGTAGCAGCAAAAGTAGTTGTACCAGTGGCAGAAGTAGTAGTAGTAGTGGTAGTGGTAGTGGTGGTGGTGGAGTGTGGCGTGGGGGAGGTGGAGGAGCCAGGTGGTGGAGGAGGTGGAGTGAAGTGGACTACAACTAGGTGCTGGTATTCACTACTGGTGGCTGGGCTGCTCTGCATTGACGCGCTGCTGCCCTGCAGGTTAAAAGGTGGAACAAAGATGGTAACAACTTAAAAAGAATTACCATTACATAAAAAAGCATAACATTTCAACCAGGGTTGGGTCCAAGTACATGTACTTGTACTTAAGTACAGATTTTCATGTACTTGTAGTTTAAAATGTTACTTGTACTTGCACCCAAAGTACTTGAAAAATACTAAGTACATTCAAGTACAAACAAGTACATTGTATTTAATCAAGTTATATACTGTATATAGATTCTAGCAAACTTTGTGTTGATACTATTGTGTAAATAGTATTTACCCAATAATATCATCACAAAGTTCACTACAATGTACTCATTAATGTGTATATACAAAAACTACTAACTTTCATGCTTTACAAATCTGTGACAAAATTAAAATTATATCACATAAAGTACTTGTACTTAAGTACAATGACGTACTTGTACTTGGACTTAAGTACATAGCAAAGTGACTGTACTTGTACTTGAAAAATATCCAGGTATATACTTGGAATTGGACTTAAGTACAGTCGCCTGTACTTGGACCCAACCCTGATTTCAACACTATGACCCAAACTCCACTATGTAAGTATTTATAGAATTCAAACTTATATAACATTGCATCAATTTGAAGTCCTTTGCCAGTCCTTACCTGCGGGGAGTGGTAGGGAGTGCCAGCCTCTGATGCAGTGTCAGTGGAGGGGGTGGAGGGTGGTGCTGGTGAGGTCTGAATGGTGAGGGGCGTGGCATAGTCTGGAGGGGCAGAGAGGCTGCCAGCAGAGGGAGGAAGATCCAGGCCCTGTGGAGGAAGGAAGGGGAGGAAGGAAGGGGAACAATATATAACAAGACCTTGAGTTCCTTCCAACATATAATAACTTAAATATCTTAATGTTTTAATGTATAAGTCAGAAAACAGGCAAGTAAAAGTACAAGTTCTAGTATGTATGAGTAAGGCCGGGAGCAGACAAGCGACTCTGTGGCACCACAGTGTGGCGTCGGTGTGTGGTGAGGATATGGCTGCCCATAGGTTTCCATTGTTTAAAGGCAAAGCCGCACACACGATGCTGGAACTGAGACCACACGGGGCATGGCGCAGTGATGTGGCTCTGCCCATACACACAGGCGACTCTGTGGCGCGGCTCAGTCAAAACACAGACGCTTAAACATGCTTCAGTGTGGCGTCACAGCGTAGCGGATACAAAGTCACTCGTCTGCTCCCGGCCTAAACAATACATATGGTTTTTGTGATCTATACTTTGATATAATTTTCAATTGTATATTATATTAATCATGGAGACTTAATGATTTTATTGTATTACTATATCTTATATACTTACCACAGGTGCACTGGAGCCCGGTCTAACAGGTGTGCGGTGGTGTGGGTGTGGTGGGTGTGGGTGGTGAGGGGTGGGTGTGTGGGTGGGGGGCCGATGCGGGCTGGTGCATGGGTTGGGGTCAGCATAGCCTTGTGCTTCTAGCTTCTGGGATGCAGCCACAGCTAACAAGGACAGGTTGTTGCCTTCCTCTGTAAGCAAAGGTGTCATTAACCTGTGTACTAATTACCTGTCTACTAATTACCTCCTCTGTAAGCAAAGGTTTGTACAGGTGAGATTAACCTGTCCACTATTTTTTTTTTTTTTAGCTCAATCAGACAGTAAATGGTTAGATATTTCTTCATCTCTTTATCAAATAGTATTATACATTACTACAACTCCTACTGCTGCTACTGCTACTGCTACTACTACTACTACTACTACTACTACTACTACTACTACTCTCTCTCTCTCTCACCCATGGGGGTTTCCTGGGGGTGTGAGGGGGGGGCGGGGGACAGCTTCTCCTTCCCTATGTATTGTGGGAATCGCTGACGCACAAACTGGTGGAGAGCCTCAAGAATGGTCTCTCTGGGGGGGGAAAAAAGAGAAAGAAAATGAAAAAGAGAGATAATAATAATAATAGTCAATTAAAACATGAATATACGTAATTTGTGAAGGAGGAATTACTGTTGGTCTATGTAGAAGAAATGTTACACAGACTAATTGATGATGATGATGATGATGATGATGATGATGATGATGATGATGATGATGATGATGATGATGATGATGATGATGACAGATGGTATATAGAAGTGCAGAATTATTGACTTTTTTTTTTTTTTTACAATTTCTTTAATGTTCTTTCCATAGTATATTTTCTACACACACACACACACACACACACACACACACACCTGTTCCTTCTAAGAGCACTGAGCTTCCGTCTTAAGGCTGTAATTTTGTCCGGCACCACAGCCATCAGATTGAACCTTATGTCATGGTAAGGTTCACCGCCTGTCGCTATGCCCAGACGCTCTGTAATGACGCGACGAAACTTCTCGGTCCAGTCCTCCCCCGCCTGCCACGGCCCTGCAGTTTGGTTTTTCTTTTCACAATAAATGCTCGTTAGATGGGAAAGGTTTGAGGGAAAGTGTCTAGCCAAGATCTGCTCCTACTTTGCTTTGATTATGTTAAGTTTGTTTGCTTGATCATTTGTTTGTTGTTGTTGTTGTGGAAATATATGTGACTTTGATTAGCTAAGTGATAGGAAAGGATCAATGAGAATGTTTCATCAAAATTTTTTTAATGAATGAATGAACTTGTAAAGAAAGGAAGAAAAGACATAATGACGTTTTTTTTTAATAGGGAACTGGAAAAAACCTCACACTTCTAACTAATGACCTGCAGGTAATTAACTCAACCTAAGTACATCATTACCTTAACACAGACATTAATTACCCACACAGACCTGAAGGCATTATTACCGTGGTCTATTGGTGACGGCTTGAGTCCATCCAGCTCAAACAGCCTTCCATTCACAGGGACGTAAGACACAAAGTGGAAGGTCTCTGCATTGCTGACTCTGGAGCTGGTGGGGACTCCTGGGGTCTTGTCTGGCCGCCGCCGGGCCTGGGGTGCTGAGTGGGAGTTGTGTGCGTTGGCCAGCTCTGGGGTGTTGCCAATGGCCCAACCCTATGGAGTGGACAGGAAGGAACACATGGACTTAAGATGTGTTCAGTTATACATGAACATAATGAAATCACATCATAAGAAAGGTTTATCATTATGGCTTAATGGAATATAATTAAAAACAAATTGATAAGTAAGAAAGTAAAAGACATGAAGGTACAGTGTTCCCTCCAATTTGGGATGAAATTGGTCGACATTGCAAGCCACAAAATTCAAATTCACAAAATTGGCTTAATTAACCTTATGGTGATTATAGTCATATTTTTGCCCTTGTTGGTACACAAATACATATAATTATACATCCTACAATAAAGAAAAATACAGAAAAACATAAACATTATCATTATCCATAAGAAAATTAATTTAAATGACCATATTATTGTACCTGGACTTGTGGAGATGGAGATTGGTCTGGGTCATAAAATTGGAACCCACAAAATTGGAGGGAACACTGTACAACACATACCTTGTTTTCTAGGTTCAATCAATTAAAAAAACAATTTATAAGTAAGTAAGAGACATGAAAGTGGAGTCCAGTACCTACCTTGTTTTCAGGGTTCATGCCGAGTGTGTGTACTTTGAGGCGAGACAGTGTGGGGCCGAGGTCAGGGGCAGAGCAGTTGAGCAGCACTGATACCAGGGAGTGAGTGGCACAGCTGTTTGGCACCATCTGAGAGGCACACCAACAGGCAGAGGGGGAGGGGAGAGGTAAGGAGGAGGGAGGGAGGGAGGGAGGGAGGGAGAGGTAGATGTTATAATTGAGACAAGGACAAGGTGTCATAGATAAAAACTAACTTATATATATGTATAGCATAAAAACGAGGCTAACATTTGATGATATAATGTGTGATAATACTATGACCATCACCATCACAGCAACACCATCACCACCACCACAGCACAACAGCACCACCACTACCGCCACAACACAGCACCACTCACCTGCTGTGCAAAGAACATGTTATTCACCACAGCTTCCTCTTGCACATAATTGTCTGTGTTCTCCACCACCTTCCTGCGTGACCGCCTCTCCTCTATCCACCTGAGCAGAACAATGAACACAACACAACAAGTCGTTAATGTATATTATAAATAGTAATGGCCCTAATATAGATCCCTGTGGCACTCCACTTGTTATCCCCTTCCTCTCCCCCTTTAGACTTGGAACCATTAATTGTAACTCTCTGCTGCCTAAACAGAACAAGGGAAGAGGTAAGTAAATAAGTAAGTAGATAAGTAAGAAGAAAAGAAAGAAACACATTTATTTACAGGCATTCAAATTTTTCATTATTCATTATCTAACATGAAGTGATTAATATATATATATATATATATATATATATATATATATATATATATATATATATATATATATATATATATATATATACATATATATATATATTTTTTTTTCTCTCTCTCTCTCTCTCACCTGAATAGGAATATGAATCCATACACCTTCCCTTCAAATGACTTCTGCAGGTCATACACCTCCTCCACTTGGACGCCCTTGACGCCCATGTCCTCCAGTAGCAGCGTGAACAACCCTGGCAAGGCAAGGTAAGGCAAGGGTTAAGGCAGTGTTTCCCAACCTTTTATATATGTGACCCTAAATACAGTCTTAAACAGGACTAGTGACTCTAAATGTGTGAACACGTAGTAATGAATCCAACCATTTTCATGTTACAGTTATACTTGCAAATGTTTATGAGCTTACGTTATTCTATCTATATAGGTTTATATTACTAACACAGACAATCTTTACGCTGTCCTACTGAGGTCAATCAGCTACATTACTCAAAATATAAGTTTAAAGCTTAGATAGTGTCCAAGGTTAAAAACTAATGTGGATTTAAAACTGAAGCCACAGACGTAAACCTTTAGAGTATCTGTAATTATAACTAAAACGTAAGTAATGAGGTATAATTATACTAAATAACTTATTATACCCACCTGGATCACTTTCAAGCTCCAGCCAGCCATCAGTTAGGTTGTTAATATCCACTGGCATGATAACGAATAAATATAATGAAATAAACACAAGTATGGATAACACGGGCAGGATAAATGCAAATCTAGTCCTGTTTTGAGGTTAATATTAACATCTGCTGACCCTCGGGTGGACATTTTTTATCCTACTGCTTAATGCTCTTGTCCTGCTTTCTTCTTCCTGCTAAGTTTCCATGTTATTAAGTTTTAATTTCCTGGCTTGAGTTTCGTGTTGTTTTGTTTTGGGGAGACTCCTGGTCCTGGTCTGAGAAAAATTGACGGTCGTGATGCGCACTTTTTTTTTTTCTTTCTTTTTTTTTCCTTTTATTTATTTATTTTATTTGTGTAACAGAATCTGAGGTCTCCAACATATGAACTACTGGGAGCGGCTGGAGAAGTTAAAACTATATCTACTCCCTACAAAGAAGACGGGATAGATACCAAATTTATTATCCTTCTGTAGGAAAGTATTTGAAACAATAGATAAGGGGGACGAGTATGATATAGTTTATTTGGACTTCAGTAAAGCCTTTGACAGAGTACTCCATAGAAGACTGTTAAGTAAAGTTAAGGCTTATGGCATAGATGGGAAGGTACTAGAATGGATTAAGGGATGGCTTACTAGTAGGGAACAGAGGGTACAGATCAATGGGAAGAAATCAGAATGGGGTAATGTCACTAGTAGGGTACCACAGGGATCAGTACTAGGGCCATTGTTATTCATAATTTATATAAATGACTTAGAGACAGGAATAAACAGCGATATCAGTAAATTTGCCGATGGCACAAAGATAGGAAGACCGGTAAAGAATTTAGATGATGCTAGGATGCTGCAGGATGACTTAAATAGGCTGTATGAGTGGTCAGAGAAATGACAGATACAGTTTAATGTTAACAAGTGTAGCATTATGAGCGTAGGTAAGGGTAATAGGTCTGTAGACTACACATTAAATGACACTACCTTAGGAAGGTGTGAGGGACTTAGGAGTTCAAATAAGCAGTGACTTGCGCCCCAGGGAACAGTGTATTATAGCTAGAAATAGGGATTTATTAGTAGGTGTGTGACAAATAGGAGTTCTGAGGTCATTCTGTGGTTGTATTTAGCGATAGTTAGACCCCACATAGATCAATTTTGAAGAACGACCAAGATGATTCAGGGGCGGAGAAATTTATCCTACAAAGATAGGTTAAAACGTCTTAATCTCCACTCCCTAGAGAGGAGAAGGGCAAGAGGGGATATGATTGAGGTTGTCAAATGGGTAAAAGGAATAAATAAGGGAAACATTGATCAGGTTTTAGAATTTAGTAGCCAGGATAGGACATGTGGAGATGGGTACAAGCTAGAAAAACTTAGATTCAGGACAGACATAGGTAGATATTGGTTCACTAATAGAGTTGTGAACGATTGAAATAGGCTGGATAGACACGTAGTAAGTGCTGAGTCAATAGGTAGCTTTAAAAGAAGGTTGGATGAGAGTGTGGATAGGGATGACAGGTGGGATGGCTAAATATTGGATTATTCCAAGGGTGGGGGACAAGGAACTGCCTCGTGTAGGTCATTAACTGGCCTCTTGCAGTCTCCTCATTTCTTATGTTTTTATGTAATCTGTGTGTGGAAGAAAACACTCAAGACTGACTCCTTCAAGTGTCAGCTGGACAGATGGTTGGTGACAGTACCAGACAAGCCCCCAACACCAGGATACCCCAGCACTGCAAGCAACTCTTTGGCAATCCTACGGAACACAAGAGAAGCAGAGCTGCCTGGTCGCTGCGGAGGTCCACCTTAGCTGTGCCCATGGAGGGACAAATTCTACAAAATAAACAAAGTAAAAGTAATACCATTTACCCAAACCTTTGACTCTTAATGCACCAAATCAAGAGATGAATAAAAATAAAACTATTCCACATATACTTCATCTGATGTTTATTTTAAAAAATGTCAAATAATGTGTTTGCTAAGGGCCGGGGAGGTCTGTGTTGGAAGGCCGTAAACAAATATGGCCTGGGCTTAACCAATACCGCCCCACAGACTAACAACACCACTATACAAATAACCTGTATTGTATCACTCCTCCGGGCCTCACAGGAACAAGGATTCTTGAGAACCATATATAAAAATGTACACCAGATGCTTCAATTACAAAACAAAATTGCAGGAGAGGAAAGGGGAGGGATGATGACTGCCGTGCTGCTGCTGCTGCTGCTGCTTTGGTCTTTGCTGCACAGATCTTAAATATATCGTAAAAATGATCACAGAGTCAATTTTTAAATTACAAACTAAGAGAAGAGCTTCAAGACAGGTAGCATTGCATGTGGCTGTCATAATAATTATTTTTAAAGAATTATATATAAAAAAAAGAGACAGATATTGCATGTATGTACTTAGGCTAAGCAGTACCTTCTTGGCTGAATTGTCACAATACACAAAATTAAATAACAACTTTGTTAAATTAACTAAAAGCTTAGTTGTTACTGGCGGTGGTGAGCAGTGCTGCAGCCCAGGCCTCCTTGTGACGTGACTTAACTAGCACAGGGTGTGATTAGAGCAGCAGCATCCATTGTGCTAATGAGTTAATCAGCATCACAATAACCTCAATGTGATGTGATACTGACACTAGCTTCAGCAGGCATAGGACAGTGGCACACACACCCACCCCTTGCCTCAACTATCAGCCCCAAGTGATTATTATTATCATCAATATTACTACTGTTGTCAATACTTAATGAATGTTTTTAAATAAGCTACACGTCTGGGTGTGTAAGGTTGTACTTGGGATGCAGCACCAGTCACCCTACAGTGAAGAGATGATGCTTGATTCAGCCTCAATTTTAACACCGTCTGCACAAGGTTTAAGGTGGTTGTTGTTCCACCCTTCATTGGCTGTGGAAGAACACCTTAGTACACTCTGACCACCTCCAAACAGGCTAACTCGCAACCAAAGACACATCTGGATGACCAAACATTCGTAAATGTTCAAAACACAAAAACATATACGATACTGTAACTAAATCAAGAACAGCAAGGAGGGCGCACAGAGGATATAAAGTGACTTGGACTGACCAGCTACATCCATCATCTTTAAAGTTAATTAAAAGCCTGAAGAAAACTGTCTCGCGCTCTCCACCCTAAGTAGCAAGAATTAAGACTTTGTTGGACTCTGGCTCCGAGCAAACTTGGAGTGGGTGGCCTCCAGCTGGGCCATCTTGTCCTGTGCAGCCTTGAGGGTATTTGCTTCAACACCCAAACACCGTGTCAGGTGTTGGCCGGGCCGGCAGGGCGAGGCAGCCAGGGCCACCGATGGAAGGGCCGCTGCCATGTCATTCTTGTTGGAGTCTGTGGCCAGTGAGTTAGTGTTCTTGGGAATGGCCCCTTCACTTGGGGGGGAGTATGTTGATGCGGCCAAGGCTGTGATGATGGCCGTCAGAAGCTCCTGCCACACATTGGAGTCCACCAGCAAGGCTTGGACCTGCTCACCACGCACCAGCAGGGCAAGCACCAAGCTCACACCATACTGTATAAAACAACAACACACTTAACACAAGGTAAAGGTAGTGTAGCGTATTACTGCAGAACATTCGTTATCTCAATTGTGTGTAGGAAGTTGTACACAAAGTTTATCCAATATATCACACTACTACTGTACTACCTGCTTCTAACATTAATATTTATATATATATATATACATAATGAAAACTTAACCTAACCTAACCAGTGCTAGACTCACCTTGCTGTAGAGTGCTGCTGCTAGGTTAGTCCTTTGACTGGGGAGCTGACCGGCTGAAGCACTATTGTTGAACGCAGCGGCCAGTTCCAGGAGACGGTTGGGGGGCGCTGAGGCCACCAAGCGATCAGTGGCCGGCCAGAGGAGAGCCAGGAGCTGATCATGGACATCTTTGCGGGACAGGAGGGCCATGTTTTGCAGGACTGTCACCACTAAATGTTCCTGGTCTCCCTCTCTAAGCCAACCCAACAGACGGCTCATCAGACTCTGAAACACAAACATTAAAAGGTGAAGACTAGGTAAAGCTTTTCCATCATAGACAAAAACTATTATTAAACAAGAGAATTGGAATGAATTAATAAAACCAACACCACCACCACCACCACCACTGCCTTGCCTACCTTCCCCTTGCGGATACACAGGACCTGCAGGAGACGGTCTGGGCTGGTGTTGAGGTTGGCCCAGAGTCGTGCCGCCAGTGTCCGGGACTTGGAACGGAACATGTCTCGGGTGGGACAGTCGGGCAGGTGGCGGATGCGTCGTTCTAAGTCATCCAACTCCATCATGGTGTTGAACAGCTGTACGGGTGAGGCAGGGAAGGATGAGGAGAGGAAGGTGAAGTATTTATATAAGGATGCAGCTTCACACACTAATTCTCAAGGCACTTTGTCCAAAATATATATAAGCACCAGATATGATTAAAAACATAAAAGGGAAATCATAAGCTAAAAACAAAACATACTAAAAAAAAAAAAAAAAAAAGACCTAAAAAGAACAAAAAATGCCATAAAAGTCAAAAGAAAAGTAGAGAAAAGATCAACAAAACAGAACTTCAAATATAAAAACTAAACACATGAAAGGAAAAAAATAGTTAATGCAGTCAAGGTTTCTATACTCTCCTTAACCTTGTCCTCCTCTCCTCACCTTCTCAATGTATAGTAAGAGGTGCCTGTGTCTCCTCATCTCCCGCTGCATGGAGGTGGTAGGGTGGGAGGGGTCAAGATGCACTACCTGGAGGTCAATGATCTTCCTCGGAGCATTGACACTCACTACCTGCAACTTGCCGAGGGAGTTTTCAAGACGCGGAGGTTCGTACTCCCTGCCTGACCCTCCCTCCTTCCCACGGTCCGGGAGTAGAAGTTGGAGGCCATCAATCTCTATCACTTCCTCCTCTCTCTTCCGTTGTTGCTTTACGCTATGCATCTGAGTGTAAAGAGAGAGCGAGTGGTAAGGAACGGTTTATATACGACTAGTAATAAAGGTGTTGATCAATATCTTAAATACATCTTGCTAATAATTGACTGTTTTGATGGTCGAATACTGTTGAAAAAAATAAGATAAATATTTTTCCATATAAAAACTATCTGGTTTAGGTATACACGATTCTTGACACAACTGACGTCTCACATTTTTCAATTCACCAAGTCTCTCCATTCTCTGATGACACACACACACACACACACACACTCACCACATAGTAGTAATCATCCCTGTATGGAGTATCAGAGTGCAGCTGCATGGCTTGTATATACTTAAGCCACCCCTTCTCCCTTGGTGTCATGAGGCAGCTGTACTCATCCAGCTCTCTGCAGCGGTGCCACTCCTCCCACTCTGCCTCACTGTCCCGGCGGGTGCGGTTAGGGTGCTGTGGGCCGTGCTCATCCCAACCCTTCCGCTCGTACTGCCTGGGATACAGAAACAAATACAGTAGAATAAGCCATGAGTGTAAGTGTAATGTGTAAGTGTAATGATAATGAAAGTACACTACATAGTTTCATTCATCACACTAAATTAACATCTTGAAACCATCATGATCATAAGTGTAATTTCAAAGTAGCGATGTTTCAATGATATAAAATGATTGAAAAAATATATATATAAATAGATAAAATAAATCTATTAATCTATACTATCAACTCACCCTCCTCTCTGGTCGTAGGGTCGGCGGTCGTATCCCCATCGGTCGTAATTGCCGCGTCCTTGTTGATCTGAGCCGTTGTGGTTGAAATAATTACCGTCTTGGCCTCGTGCATTGTGGTGGTAGCCGTACCCTTGGGGCTGGTGGTGGGGAGGGGGGTGGTGGTGGTGGTGGTGGTGGGGAGGGTATTGTTGGTGGTGCTGGTGGTGCTGTTGATTGTTATAGCTGTTGTTGTTGTTGTTGGGGGAGTTGTTGAAAGTGTGATGGTGTTGTTGTTGCTGGAGGTGGTGGTGTGGTGGTGGGGGTTGGTGGGGGTGGTGGAGAGGGTTGTTATGGTGGTGATGGTGTTGTTGTTGGTTACTGTGGTGTTGTCCGTGCTGCTGCTGCTGCTGTAGGTGGTGGTGGGAGGGGTGTTGGGGTCCGTGTTGGGGGTGTATGAAGTTGTTTGAGCTGCCTTCGTGGTTGTGGTGGTGTTGTGGGTGGTGGGGGGGGCCTCCTTGCATGGTGTGGCCCAAGTTAAACACACTCTTGTTGCTACTATTGTTACTAACACCGCTAACACCACCTCCAACACCTCCACCACCACTGCCACCCTGGAAGGTGTTCATGAAGCGAGGGTGTTGCTGCTGCTGCTGCTGCTGTTGTTGTTGTCTATGTGGAAACTGCTGCTGCTGCTGCATTTGCCACTGGTACATGCCAGCTGGAGGAAGAAAGGCTGTTTAGATATTTTTGATGTGCTTGTTTGAACCGCCATATTGTTACTCACTTGTCTTATAAATACCACTGAGCACTACAGAGGAACAAGGAAACTACCAAACAGGTCACCCTTTCATGTCTTTAGTTTGGATAGGGAAGTTCAGTTTTATCCATCTTTTCTTCTACTTTCTTTGACTTTGATGGCATTTTTGTTCTTTGAGTTCATTGTTTTTAGTACATATGCTTTGACTGTTTTAGCTGACAATTTCCTCTTAAATTTTGAATATCTTGTGCTTTTTTATATATTTTCAATCGAGCATTTTGAGAATTTCCTAATTGAATTTGTAAAGCACTTCAAAAAATTAACATTAACATCAACATCAACAGGCAAGCAGGCTGTCCAGTACCTTGTGTGAGACCGGGCGGCCGCTGGAAGGGTGGCCAGTGTTGTGGGCCTTGAGTGGCAACCTTGGTGACAGCGTGGCGGGCCAACTCCTTCTCCAAATCCTCAGCTCTCAGGGGCGGCTGGCGATGGGACGGAAGGAAGGTGATGTGTACTGTGTGGTAGGTGTGTGGCAGGTGTGTGGTAGGTGTGTGTCTCCCTAACTCTCATAACAATATAATGAGGCTGCAAAAGGCCAGTTCAGTTGACCTACACAAGGCAGCTCCTGTGCACCTAACATTTATACAGGTTGACTATCAATAATCCGGCATGAATTTCAGAGCGCCGTTTCAAATTTCCACTGTTTTCTTGAGGCACTGTTTATGTTTATGTTTTGATGGCGCTGTACCCAGAATTACTTGTTTGTTCATACCGGATTATTGATAGTCAACCTGTACCATCTTTCAACCTAACTTACAACCTACCTGGAGGGGAAGAGAAGGCTGATTCCTGGCTGACTGAAGCTTCATTTCCTGCTCCAGCTCTGCCACAGTCTTGACGGAGGGTAGGCCTAGGGAGGCGGCAGGGGGGAGGCCTGTGATGGAGGGGGGCGTACCCATTGGCTGTAATTTATCCACGCCGGGGGAGGGAGTCCAAATACTGTTGGACGGAGAGCCGGGCAGGTCTGTGCCCCCAAGGAGGGAGGAGGAAATGTGTGGGGGGCCTTGGTAACCCCTAATGGTGATTGGGGCTGAGGTGGGGCCTTCATAGCCTGCCACGCCCCCCAACCCGCCCCCCAAACCAAGCTGCTGTAACTCATTTAAAAGTGCACTCTCATTCTGTGGAGGCAAACACACACATTAATAATAACTTATATGATAATAATTAGAGGATTGTTATTATTATTGTATTACACTGACAACAAACATACATTAATAATAACTTAATAATAATTAGAGGATAATTTAGAGGTGCACTCTCATTCTGTGGAGGTAATTACACATTACTAACAACTTAATACTAACAATGAGACAATAATTATTATTGTATTACACTGACAACAAACACACTAGGTATATGTTTGCACAATGTACTTTTTTAAGGTGGTGGTGTTGGGGTTAGTTAGTGTGTTGGACTTACAAGTGAGAGGTGACAGGTTGGAATCCCTGGTTGGTTGTGTGGAGATAGCTTAGTGTGTGTGTGTGTGTGTGTGTGTGTGTGTGTGTGTGTGTGTGTGTGTGTGTGTGTGTGTGTGTGTGTGTGTGTGTGTGTGTGTGTGTGTGTGTGTGTATGTGTGTGTGTGTGTGTGTGTATGTGTGTGTTTGGATTGCTGTTAAATGAGTCTAGAAATGGTCTGTCCCCTACCACTATACATAATACTACTAACACTAACACCAGTAACCAAGACTCCCTTCCCCTCACCTGGAGTTTAGCAGACTGTCTGTTGGCCTCGGTAATGGATGCCATCTGCTGGTGGCATTCCTCCCAGTCACCGTCCACCGCCGCCGCCGAGCCAAATGTCTCATCATTAAGGGCATCGTACTCCTCATCCTCGTGCCCACCCTCAACCGCCCCATCTTCAGGCTGTACATACCAACACACAACACAAACATTAGTATACAACACATACTCTCAAACATAACACAAGCATTAGAATACAATACATACTCTCAAACACAACATAAGCTTTAGTGGTTATCTGAACAAGTATCTCAGGTTGAATTTGCAGTGCATTATAAAGGTAAAGAGTATTACGAATATTTACACCATTAGTATACAACGCATAGCTACCGTGCAACACAACACAGTAACACAGGCTGTACAAACAAACACACACCACCATAACTATGCAACACAACACAGTAACACTATTATATCTTATTCTATAGTCTCTGATAATGTCCCACAAGGGAATGGTCAAGGCAGAGGCGCCTCCACCTGCCATCCACTGATAACCTTACAACATAGGAACATAAGGAGACTGCAAAAGGCCAGTTGACCTACACAAGGCACCTCACCACCTAACAACACAACATTAGGAGTGATTGTAAAGTGCAATGCAATGCCTACTACTAAACCTAACCTGACCTAGCCTCAACTCAAATAACCTGACCTTACCTAACTTTACGTAACATAACCTAACCTTATGTAACATAACATAACCTTACGTAACATAACCTAACATAACCTCACCTTACCTAACCTAACCCTCAACTTAACTCATGAAGAACAAAAATCGGACACAGGCATAGCTAACAAAAAACTAATATATAGAAAATAAAAAATAAATAAGTAAATGGTATTAATTTATATGTTCACCATAATGCTTTAGATGAGTGGTTCTTAACCTTTATACTACCACGCCCACTCTAGGAATGTTTGCTTCCCTCTACGCCCCCTTTGCATCTATGAATAAAATTCCCTCCCAGATTTTAAAGAAAAATGAAAAATGTTTTTATGATTTAGTCTTTTTAGTGAGTATGAAATAGTCACATTATTAGTGAGATACTTGAAACTGCTTCTTAGCTACTAGATCTTGAATGCGTAGTTGAATTCAAAGTGGAAGAGGACAAAGTTCCCTTCCAC
The DNA here is from genome assembly GCA_036785275.1 of Cancer borealis. Classification (NCBI taxonomy): domain Eukaryota; kingdom Metazoa; phylum Arthropoda; class Malacostraca; order Decapoda; family Cancridae; genus Cancer; species Cancer borealis. Next base: position 22,099 of record JAXIVD010001749.1, read on the forward strand.
GTTCAGCACGTTGCTGTTCTGGTCTTGACAGCAACCTGCGTGGAAAATGCACCTTCACAAACATATGTTACAAGGCGATATTTTTGCATTTTTCATAAACTTATTATTTGACCATGTTCTCGTCAAGACATTAATAAATATAATTAGAGAAATTCCTGCTTTTTCCCAAGGGCTCGCACCCCCCTTGGAAATTACTGACGCCCCCAAAGTTAAGAACCACTGCTCTACAGAATTGCAAGTTAAATAAACAAAAAATTGAAGCAAACGTCATGAAAAGGTTTGACAGAGTAGTGTAAGCTTGACCTACTTTTGAGTTACACAAATTTTTGTTTTCCCTTCAGATAGTCAGGTCACAGCTTTAAGGAGGGGAGGGGGGGGTGAAGGCAGTCTAAGTGGCACTCACTCACACTTCAAGACCTCATAATAACCCAATAATTACATAGGTTTACATTTATTAAGAACGTGTAGGAAGAGACAGAGGCAGACAGACAAACAGGCAGGCAGGCAGGCAGACAGATACACAGACAAACAGACAGGTAACAGACATGTATGTATGTATATATGTATGACACAGACACACAAAGACAAACAGACAGATACACAGACAAGCAGGTAGGCAGACAGACATATAGACAGGTAGACAGACAAACAAACAGACAGACAGGTAATCAGGCAAACAGGTAGACACACAAACAAACACACAAACAATGCGTCGTAGCAAATCTAAATTGACTATTTTATTCCTAATTTTCTTCACATCACGTAATTTCAATAACCAAAAAATTAACACAAAACAAAACAAAAAAAAAGATAAATAACATACAGCTGTAAATACAATGTTCTAGAGAAATACTAACAACCCATTCATTATATCAACAATATCTCCATTATTACACGGCTTAACTCCTTCTATCCGGTGTCAAAAGATGCAGGAACAGTTGTTTTATAAATGTAGGTCATGAAATAGGCTTACGTACCGGTAATGAGGCGTCAAATTCGAAGAAACCGTGTGAGTCCATGAGCGTAAGGCGGGTGGAGGGTCATGGTTCCCTCTCTAATGGCGGACGACAACCCTACCTCTCTCTCTCTCTTTCTCTCTCTCTCTCTTTCTCTTTCTCTTTCTCTCTATATTAATTAGGCTTACGTGTTAGATTAATTTAATATCTTTGTTTTAGAATCATTTCAACTAATATAAGATCTAAGGAAAGGATGATAGTGAAATGTTGAGCTAAATGGATCCGTTATAAAGACATATCCTGAACTATTTACTATTATTTGTTTTCATCTTGTTTATATTATAATGAGTAAAATCCTATCATGATTAGAGGCTATTACAATTTAATAGATGTTAGATTAATGTGATGAAATCGAGAAAAACTAAGAATTAATGAATGTAATATTAAAATCCCATACTCTCTAGAGCTTAACTATGACTATTACTATTACTATTTACCTGTGCTTATCTATGAATATATAGCGGGGAATTAAGAGTCAACGGGCTTCTTGTGGTGTCCCCTACCTCTAAAGACATACTAAAGCCAGTATGTTTAAGCAGTTTTAATGTGTCTATCGCAGAGGCATATAGTAATCAATCTAATAAAACTTAACACTTACGTAGTACAGCGTGGCGTAGCCTACTCCGCGTAGCCTATTCTTTTTCTCACTCTCCTCTCCTTCATTTCAAATTTCCGTCGTGTTTCAAAGTCACTGTTTTATCACTATTGCCTGAAAAACAAGAATAATTAAGTTCCATCCACATTCATTAAGATATACTAATAAACTTAAAATATCATTAATTCAAGCAAAATAACATTAATAAACGCAAAAATAACGCTATTGAAACCATATACGTTACCATTGGTCAGTTTTAACCATTCACAGACTAGTTTTAAAGGTCAGTCTGTTGAAAATTAAGGAATATAAGCGACCGGCAGGAAAAAAGATGGCTGAAAAAATGGTTGCATACACTACATCATATATTTCATGTTATTTGATATACTTACTACTCTTAACTTAAACTAGATAACACTACCATTACTTATTTACCTTTAGGTAGCTATGTAGAGAGAATAAAGCCTCAGGGGAGAGTAAATGTGGTTATCTGTCTCTTTAAAGAACTGACCTAACGTCCGATGAGTCACGTGCCGGCTTTCTTCCTCGTGACCACCCTGCATTGGCGTGTATCCCTCCGCCGCTCCACCCACGCTAATCATCATACACACTAATAAACGTAATTCTTTTCCCAACAAGCATTTATATTCACACTACATGACATTCCAACCAAGGCTAATACAAGGAATTGGAATAATGCGCTACGATTGGCAAAACAGAATGTATGTTTTAATAGGATAACAAGCGCACTACTTTTTTTCCCCTTCGCCGCACCGTGCAGGTTGCGACGTGCGCACCGCCCCCCCTCCACGCCCCCCCCATCCCTCCATCTACCCCTTAATTAAGATTAAAGATTCAAGATCAGTTTGTGATTGCGAATGGCCGGGCGAGCAGGTGCCAGATGAACGGACGGGAGTGCTTTACTTAAAATGTAGTGTTAAGTGTTACCAAGTGTTTCCCGGGTGCTGATGTGCTTCATGTGAGTACAGGAAGCATCAATGAAGACAGTGATGAGGTACTACCGCCTTGTCATCTTCCTGAGGCGTGGAAAGTGAAGGTAAATAATGATCACTTATATTTGCTAGCCGTGGTGGTAGTAGTTATCGTATTTTTCCCTTTCCCTTCTTTTTTATCTTTTTTTAATGGGGAATGAAGAGTGGACATGAATGGGTTACTCAAGAAGGCATAGTAGAGGGGGAAAAGGAGTCTTTGTTATGGTCTATTTTGGCGGGAAAAGAGTGTATCATTGCCAGACAGCACTTGATAGACAGTCGACCAGGTGTTTATAATG